>JAUELO010034635.1:0-10563 GCA_032357855.1 Amphibolips quercusostensackenii | reverse complement strand
TAGAAACTAGAAGTTCAAAGAGAATTTCAGAATAAGATAAACGAACGCCTTGAAAAAAAAATTTAGGAGAACCTAATACGTAATAATGTACAGGGGGCGCATGGACAATACTTTAGGAAATCATTGTTAGAAGTGCAACTTAGACGTGTGGTACTGCGATTGTAGGAAGAATATCTGGTGATAATTGCTGGAATGATTAAATTCGCGTAGCCGTTAAAAAAATAAAGCAAGTGCTTCTAAGAAACTTTATTATCACAGTTTTTGTGAGTAAAAAGAAAAATAGACTAAAAATTGGTATAGGTATAAAAACAAAAACGAAAAATACTAATTAATGGACATGTGGATTATTTCAAGCAGAATATAGTAATAAAATCGATAAACGATTTTGCAAAAAAAGACATTATTTTATAAATGTGTCAAGGACAATGAGAAGGAAGTAATGGTAGAAAGTTAGGTAAAATTCGAAATGACAAAAGTAAAATAATATGGGTTGCGGATGGTGAGGAGTATTTGTCCCAAAGGCTTAACGATTTGATGCATATATGTGCCGAGATTGAAGAAGTTCCAAATAACTGAAAAAAAAGACGCTTATCGTACTTGTATAAAAAGGAAAAGATGCATGTATAGTTTTTTTTTACACTTTCAAAAGTTCTGTTAAAATAATAAATTCTCTACTAAAATGATAAATCAATTTTTTTGTTTAGTTTCGACCAGTCCCCACTATGGGCTACACTGGCGGATCACAAGCATCGTAGATAGTATATATAATAACAACATAACTTGAAGAAGTGAACTGCAATTTTTACAGAACGTCAGCATATTCATAGTTTTGCACGCAATCGGAAATTAAATCACATTTCTCTATTATAATAAATCATCGAAAAAGCATCTAATCTATTATTTAAACAATAAAACTATGAAATATGTACGCCTACAAAAGCATATTTCTTAACATCTTGCAATGATATTAAATTATTGAAGAAAACTGTTTATTAATTTTTACATGATTCGATTAAGCAACTTTAAAAAGTAAAAAAATGGATAAACTTGTTTTAAAAAATTTTGTTATGAGCCCAAACACACACTTTTTATGCTTTTATAACCATTAATATCAAGTAGTCATGCTAATGCAGTTTTGCAATTGATGTAATAAGTATTTGTATAAATGTCAAAAGCTTAATTCGAATTGCAGACACTGGAAAAGACAAGTTTTTAAATTTTTCTTGTGTTTTATTTCAAAACGATCCTTTAAAATCTATTGGAATATATGAAATCTGGTGTAATGTACCTTTGTTGAAAGCTTTGAAATTCTTCAAATCTTTTGCAGTCCTTATGCATTCTTCAAAATATTTGTAAAATTTCATGAAATATTTAAAATCTTTGTGACATATTTTTAAATCTTTTGAAAAATTCTAAGAAGGTATGAATCTTTTAAATGTTTTAAAATCTTCAAAATTAAGTGTATTGTACTCTTATTGTAAATCTTTGAAATTCTTGTATTCTTTTAAAATCTTAATTAAAATTTAATGAAATCATTCAAATTCTGTCAAAGTTTTCTAAGATCTCTTGCACAATTTTAAATTATTTAAATGTTTGAAATTTTTTGAAAAATTTTTTGAAATCTTTAAAAAAATTTAGAATTCGGTTTAAATCTTTAAAATGTTTCGAAATCTTTGAAATCTGTTGTAGGCAACTTTTTAAAATCTTTCGAATGCTTGGAATCATTGAAAATGTTGTAATATTTTTAAAGTCTTTGAAATCTTTTAAATCTTTGTGAAATTTTGTGAAATCTTTTGAGATATTTTTAAAATTATAAAAATCTTTTTTCAATCTTTGCAAAATTTTTGTATTTGTTTAAAATCACTGAAGTCATTTTAGGTAATCTCAACTTTGTTGGATCCTTTACATATAGTTAGAATCATTGAAATCTTTTGAAATCTTTAAAATCTGGTCTAACATACTCTTGTTCAATATCTTTGTCATGCTTAAAAATATTTAAAATCTTGTGTGCCTTTTTGAAAATTTTAAAATTCTTGAAATCTATTAAAATCCCTACAAACTTTTTGATATATTCGTGGGACGTTTCTGAAATCTCATGTATTCGTTTAAAATTACTGAAATATTAAAAATTTTTGTGGAACCTTTCAAAATCTGGCAAAATATTTTGAAATCGATTAACATTTCAGAATGTTTTAAAATCTTTGACATCAGGTGTACTGTACTCTTATTTCAAACCTTTAAAATCCTAGAATTCCTTTAAAGTCTTTGTGAAATCTTTAAAATTTTGTATAATCTTTTAGAAATCTTTTGTATAAACGTGAAATCATTTAAATATTCAAAATTTTTCTAAAATGTTGTAAAATCTTTTAACAAATTTTAAAATCAGTTGATATCTTTGAAATGTTTTGAAATCTTTAGAATCTGCTGCACATGTCTTTTTAAAATCTTTGAAATGCTTCAAATCTTTTCGAAATATTTTGAAATCTTTTAAAATTGTTGAAATTTTTGAAATACTTGGGAAATCCTTTTAAATATGTTTGAAATATTCAGAATCTTTTCAAATTATCTCAAATTTGTTTAAACTTATTCAAATCATTTAAAACCTTCAAATGTTATATTATAAATGTTTGAAAATATTTACAATTTGGTGCACTGTACTCCCTTTGAAGTCTTTCAAATTTTTCTCTTCTTTAAAAAAACTTTATAAAATTTTTATGAAATCTATAAACTATTTGTAAAACCTTTTTAAAGTTTTTGCGTTAATTTGCTATCATCAAAATATATATGGAATTTTTGCAAAATATTCTGAAATATTCTAAAAACGAACGCCAATACTAATAAGGCCATTCTACCTATTGTTGTCATTTTTAAAATATTACGTTTTTTCAAAACCTCGTTATTTCACAAGATTTGTTTTTAATGGCAAAATACTTATTTTTAAAATTGTGGACGTTTTCAAAAAATCGTAAATTTACGGTTTTGAAATATCTTACTTAATAGAATTGTTGCTTCTGGCAACGAAATTGATACCGGTTTCTTATGATTTTTAATTTTGCAGAATTTCTTTTTGAAGAATAAGTTAAAATATTTCCAAACATTGCGGAAGATCTCCGAAAGATTAAAAAAATAATCTAAAAAAATATGGAAAATTTAGAGACATTTAACGATTTTGAATAGGTTTTATGATAGTAAAGGAATTTTCTTGAGATTTCTGAAAATATTTGAAGCGACTCTTGATTTTCAAACATTGATTTTAAAAGAATATTTAAAATGATTATAAAAAATAACCAAGTTTTTTCTGAAATTCCTTAGAATAAAATGAAACCTTAGATATTTTATACATATTTTGTACACCAATGCGTAGAAAACGTTTTTGATTGTGACCAAAAAAATATTTTTTAGTTTTGAAATCAACAATTTTGATGAAAAATCGTTATTTTTGTTCAAAAATTATTTACTTATGATAGAAATTTCATTTCCTTCTTATTAGGATTGAAAATGTTACGCTTGAAATTAAAATCTTTTTTGGCTGTTGATTCAACTATTTTGTTGAAACTTCGACTTTTAAAATAGCTTCAAATCTTTTAGATTAAAATTAAAAATATTTTTTGGTTTAGTTATTAACTGTAATGTTTTCTGTTCAGATTTTTTCTTTAATTGTAAATTTACTTACTTGGGTAAAACTTAAACTTTTTTCCTAAAACTTCACTTGTTTCATAGAGATTCATCATTTGAGTTAAAAATTTGGCTTTTATGGTAGAAAATTAATGTTCCTGATGAAGGATTGAATGATTTGAATAAAAATTTCATTACCGTGTTAAAAACTAAATTTCTTGTGAGTAATTTATATTTTCGACTAGATATTTTTTCTACTACAAAATTTATCTCTATTAAAAAATGTTGAATTTTTTTTGGTCAAAATTTACACATAGTTAAAAATAAATCTTTTTCGGTTGAAGATTCCAATATTTTGTTTTTAAAATGTCTTTCGTGGCTAAAATCAACTGTTTTCCAGGTAATTTTTTTAATATTGCAAAATTATTTTTAATTTAAAAAAAATTATAAAACTGAAAGGATATCGAAAACTAAGAAAAATTTTTTTGAATTATTTGAAATTTTAAAAGATCTCAAAAAACAAAATGTAGACTTTTAGGGATTTCGAAGTACAGTTTAAAAGTTTTTTGTATTATCTAAAGTGTTTCTTTATTTTCAAGAATAAATCTTAGGAGAGCATCACCTTTTGGTTTAAAAATTCATCGCTTTTTGGGTAGAAATTTTTTTTCTTCTAACTGCAACTGTTTGGTTCAAAATTAAAATCTTTTTTGTCGAAGATTTAGAATTTTAGTAAAAAATTTATTTTTTAAGTTTAAGGAGTAACCACTCTGCTGAAAATTAATCTTTTTCTGCATAAAATTAATCTTCTGTGTTCAAAAATCATCCATGCTGTTGAGGTTTCTGCTATTTTGTACCAACTATTTTTTCATATAAATTAAAGTGTTTTTTATGTAAAATAAAAATATTTGTGAATTAAGTTATAAAATATTAAATTTTTTGTTAAAAATTAGTCTTTTTGATTGCAAATTAACTTTTCTGTTGGAAATTGATGTTTCAGGTTCAAAATTCAACTGTTTTGCAGAAAATTCTTTTTTTTTTGGCAAAATATTTAATATCTTTCGGTATATTTATTATTTTAATAGTTCCAAAAATCACATTAATAGCCTTAATATAGGCACAAATTATTTAAAAAATTGTTAAGTTTCCAAGTGAAATATAGAAGAGCTAAAAGCCTAAAAAACATCAAAAGTTTCAGTATTCAGTATTTGATATAGAAAATTTTTAAATTTCACAATTCAAAAAGGAACCGATAGCAAACTCTTAGTGTTTAAATCAAATAGTTTTTAACTTTAAGAGCCTAATATTCTGCAATTTCAAATTTGAGTGTAAAATAAAAATTATAAAACCGCACGATAAAACATTTTCCGATGAATGTTTTAAAAATTAAAAAATTTTAATTTTTTAGACCCCGAACTTAAGTAATTTTGATACTATTATTTATTCAAATCTGAAAATTAATATACAGGATAAGTTGAAATTGACTTATTGAGAACTCAAAGCGTTTGAATTGAAAATTTTTTTGTTAATTGCATGAAATTATTCAATTTGGAATTTAAATCTTTTATTTTGCATAATTTTGAATTGTGAAAAATTGCACAGATTTTTAAAAGTATTTAGGCTAAAAGTAAAACTTGTAGAGTAATTAAAAAAGATTTTAGGTGATTTTTAAACACTAAGGAATTTTCAAGAATTTCTAGAGACTTCAAAAAATGCATGTGGTTTCACAAGTCTTTAAAATTTTTTAATTGATTATTAGCACGAATTTAAAAATTTTTTACAGATTCTGAAAGTGTTAAAAATTCTTTTAAGGGTTGTGCTGGGGTTTGAGAGGAATTTATAAGACTTCATGAGCTTTCAGAAGTTTTTAAGACATGTTAAGAAATTTTGAAAGGTTTGAATTGATTTAAAAGATTTAGTAAGTGATCGCATCATAATTGAATACATCTGTATTTAACTGTTTTGTTAAGAATTCCATTTTTTTTTTTAAAACTAATTTCTCGAACTGAAATTTTAACTACTTTATTCCTGCCTCAAAAATTGATCGATATTATCTTAAAATTTGGTTGAAAATTTTTTTGTTCTGTTAAAAATACAAAATTAATTTTTTAGGCTGAAAATAAATAATTCTTCAAATTAGTTTTTCTCACCTAAAAATTCAAGTCAGGTTGAAAAGTTTTTTTCCGTGTAAAAATTAATCTTCTTGGTTACAAAATTTGTCTTTTTAAATAAAAATTTATCTATTCCACTTGAAGATTTATCAGTATGATGAAAAATAAATTTTTTTAACTGAAAATTAAACTATTCTACTTTTGGTTGAATGATAATCTCTTTTGGGTCAAAATTCAACTATTTAGTATAAAATTCGTCTTTTTATATTCTTATATCTATGCAAAGTTATTGGTTTAAGGTGAAAATTGAGTTTTGCGAATTTTATCAAATCTCGACGTTTTTGTTTTTACTGATTGAGAAAAATTTATTTTACTTCGGAGTGAGTTATTGTTGTTATTTTAGTCTGTAGACACGGTTACATTTGAACAAAACCATGCGATTGGAACTAAAACATTTTTATAACATACTTGGTACTTTGAATTTTATTGAAACTTGTATAAAAATGAAAACCTTTCAAAATAATGTTCAACTCAATTATATTACGCCAAAGCCTTAGTTGAAAGTCCCTATGTTGAGTGATTCCTACAACTGATGGCTCACGCAGTTTCTCAGTTTGCGGAGCAAGAGACGGTTGACGCTCATGCTTGAAAAACACCAGTAGCCATGGCAATGGCTCATACGTCCCTGACAGTTCACTTTTGATAACCCCGATTTTAGATCAAGGCTATTTGTATACAACCCCCGACACTGTTCTCAAACCGAGTCTTTGGTGTCAATAATGAAGAAATTTTTTTATTTTTAGCGATTACTTTAATATTTCTTCTATTTGACATCAATCTTTATTTACTGATTAATTTCTTACCCTCAAAGATGTATTATTTTAGTAAATAGATATTACTATAATTTATAATAAGCACTTATATTAAAAGAGACTTATTTTTATTGTCTTGTTTTCAGAATATAAAAAGTACGCACCTTATCAAAATATTGATAAAAACGAGACAATGAAAATAGGTTTGCATTAAAACCAATGCATGTTATGAATTGTGATAAAACAGTCTTATTGAAATAATTTATTTTTCAAGGAAGCTGAATTAAAATTTAATGCAAAGTAAGAAACAAAATTAGAGTAAACATGGCAAATAAAATGTTTACTTTATTTTGCAATATCTAAACAGGCCATCCAAGGGCCTGGCACATAAATGAATGTCAGCTAAAGGCCAAAGGAGTTTTAACAAAAGAAAATTCACAATCACCAACTTGCAGTAGGCGACATGCTTTGACCTATAATTCTAAAAGCTCTGCGCACAAATGTGTTAAAAGTATTTCTCTATTTGTAATAATTGAACTATTGTTTTAAACATAAACAATTAAAAAAATTAAAATTAAAAATGTATTATACAAATTAATTTGCTTACGACTATTTGCCTTGACGAAATAGGGCGGGACAAAAAGTTGTTTTAACAGGTAATAAGGTGGACGGAAGTTTGATCCAAAAATCCACGACTCTCGAGGTGAGCCAAAATTCGGTCTCAAAATGATCAATTTTCCTTGGTGTATACACCTTTCATTTAATAACACTGCTAAAAATAAAAATTTCTTTTCTTTCATCAGAAGAAAAATGTTGAAAATGAAGAATCTGACCCGCTTAAACTTAATAAAAATATTGATCAAAATGTTTAAGGGAGACGAAACTTCTTTATCCAATTCAAAAAGAAAACCCAACATTTTCAAAAATAAAAATAAAAATGAAAGAGCGTCCTCTTTCAACATAGAAACAATTAAATATTAACAATTAAAACCGTACCTAAATGTATAGGTACTTTTATTTTTGTAGCCCTGGGAATTTTTTAATTTTCCTAGTGTATTCCTGTCTCCACTCTTTCCCCCGCTCCTATAGCCAATTATTACCAAACTTGACAGCCGGACAAAATTTTCCGCTGGCGCAGATATCTTACAGGGAAAACACAGATTACGATGTTTACGAAATGTTTGTATTTTTAAAAGTTTGTTCTGACTTTGAAGATAATTTATTTCCTCTGTCACGTATTATTATTGCAACATTCTCAATTCTTATAGTTTTTAAGGTTTTTGCGTCGTATCATAAGGTTGAGTCATGCGACAGTCTTTAGTATAATAGCGGCAAAAGTCCTCTCTATTCATCAGTCGCCTTCCGCGAAAACTCTTTCGAAAAAGTGAAAAAATGAAGTAGATTGAAGAGTAGAATCCTATTGTCAATCTTCATTTTTCCGGTTTTTCGAGACAGTTTTCGTGAACGATGACTGACAAAAAAAAAATATTTTCACATATATATATATATATTAAACAGTACCCGGTTACGCAACATCATGATATGACGCAAAACCTGTTAAAACTACAAAAATTGCATAGACACTGCAATCTGTTTTTTTTTGTGAAGATATCAAAGTTCACGGAAAAAATTTTGTACGAGTGTTGAGGTTGGTAATAATTGGTGGTAGGGGCGAAAAGATTTATACACTAAGAAGATTAAAAAATTCCTAGGGCTACAGAAATGAAAGTACATTTTTATTGTTAAACTTTTCCTGCAGTGGAAGAGAACAGTCTTTTATTTTTTATTTTTATTCTTGAAAATATTAAGTTTTTCTTCATAATTAGATAAAGGAGTTTCACTTATCTCAAACATTTCAATTAATATTTTTATTTAGTTTAAGCGGTGCAGATTTCATATTTTCAACATTTTACTCGTTTTAAAACAAAAGTTTTGCTATGCACTGATTGGTCTCAGCAAATAGTAATAAGCAAGTACATTACAATGATATTTCTCTTATTCTTAATTTTCTGAATTTTTAATTAATAACAAAATATTTTAATTTTCATCCGAATATTTTAATTTTCAAAGAAAGAAATTATTTTTACCCAATCATTATCATTTAGAACAAAAAAATCAAATTTCAAGCAGAGAACACGAATTTTCAACAATATAGTTAGACTTTTAACCAAAAAAGGGCTAATGTTTAATAGAAAATGTTGCATTTTGGACAAAAAATGACTTAATCAAGTAGATGAATTTTCAACAAAGTTTTTATGAAATTTAATAATTTTCGTCAATTTCAAATTTCCTATTAAATTTCAAAATCTTCATGCAATTTCAAAACTTTTATAATACTTCTAAGTGTTTGTAAAATTTCGAAACGTTTACTAAACTAAAAAAAAAATTTAAAAACTTTTTATTACAAGAAATTTGCTATAAATATCTAAAAGTGATCTAAATTTATTTCAATATTAAAATAAAGTTTTTAAAACTCCTTGATTTCTAAAATCTGGAGAATTGTCATTATTTAAAATTTTTTTAAATATAATAAAGTTTCGAAATTCTTTCCAATTTATGTATAAATTAAAATAAAGTATTTCAAAATTTTTGGATTTGTGAACATTTGAAAATATCTGTTCATTCTTGAATTACCAAAAACTTAAAAATTCTAGAAATATAATAATTATTTTTGAACGTTGGAAAATTCAAAAAATAAAAAACATTTTTGAAATATTCAAAGTTAAAAAAATTAAAATTTTTACATGCCTAAAAATTCTTAAAAAGTTAAAAATTTTTATAAATTTTATTAATTATCGTAACTTTCATTGTATTTCAAGTTTTTTATAAAATTTGAAAATTTCTCATAAATTTCAGAATCTTTACAAAATTATAAAGATCTCATCAAATTTTAAATTATTTATAATATTGCAAAATTTTTATCAATTTTTGAAGTGTTTATAAAATTTGTTAAAAAGAAAAAAATTTTGAGTCATAAAAGAATTACTATAAATTTCTAAAAATGTTCTAAATTTGTTTTAAAATAGAAATAAAGTTTCCAGAATTCCTCGATTTTTAAATATTAAAAAATATTTGGTAATTTCCAAATGATTAAAAACTTGAATTTTTAGAAATTTTATCCGTTTTTTTTAATTTCGAATATAATCAAAATTTTTGAAATTTAAGGTGTTCAAAAAGACCTTGAAAATTTTGTAATGCTTTTAAACTCCTAAAATCTATAAAATTTTTAAAATTTATATAAGATTTCGTAATTTTTATAAAATTCAAAAACTTTCATAATATTTCTCCATTTTTACTGGTAAAGCTTATAAAATTTAGAAAACTTAAAAATATTTGATTAATAAGAAATTTGACATGAATTTACAAAAATGTTCTGAATTCATTTTGAAATAAAAATTAAAATCTGTAGATACCTCCCACCCACCCATTGACATCATGTTACTCACCCGTGAATGTCTTTCTGAAATGAAGCAGAGACTTTCTATGAAAAAAAATCTAATAATCTTTAGCCTTTCCGAGAAAATTAGTGATGATAGCTCCGCTAGTAAAAAAATCCCTATTTCCACAGTTTTTGAGCTTTTCTCGGAAGTAGTTTCAGATAGCATGTTCGTTAATAGTCGTGCGTTCAGACTTTGTGTTTTATTGAAAGGGGTAATCAAGGTATCGGCTGATAAAATTAATATGTGTCTTATCAGAAGCAGCGAATACACTCCTTCGATTATTTCTCATTGCGAAGAAAGGTGCCGGCAACAAGAAGGATGCCGGCAGAATGAATCGATCGAAATTAATCTGGATGAAGCCCGACAAAACCAAAGCTTAGTTGGGAGAGTTATCGAAAGTCAAGAGAGAGAGCTAGCCTCTCGTCTCCAAATAGAAGAAGTAGATCTTGCGGTCACGTTTTATCAAGGGATTTCAGCTGGTACAAAAGTAAAACAGCATACGAGCGTATCGTTACCAAACCTCACATAAAGCAAGTAGCAATAGCTCTCTAGGCGCTGTAAATTCCCCTTCTGACACCGCACGCAAAA
>JAUELO010034625.1:0-10563 GCA_032357855.1 Amphibolips quercusostensackenii | reverse complement strand
GATACCCATTAAAACTTTTGATCTACACATCGAGAACTACCAGAAAGCAAAATTTTATCAAATTTTTCCGAAAGATATTTTCCATACAAATTCTGCGGGGTCCTTTGTTCAAGTCCAAAAAAAATGCATTTTTTTGTTTGAACAAAAATCATATTTAAAGGTTCCGCAATCCCCATGAAGTTTAGCATGTATTTCCCATAAAAAATACGTTTTTGTCAATTTTTCATTTAGAATCGTTAATATTAGCTGAATCGAGTCAAAACTCAACATTACTCTTCAAAATCAGCTTCATAACACAAATAAATAATTAGTTTTTATATATCACCCTAATATGTGTGTTTGATAGGGTCCCGAAAAACCCCTTAACTGAAAAAATGGGTTTTGCGAGTTTCTGGCGCTAATTGAGATTTTTCCGAGTTTTTGAAAAATGCGAAATGTTTCTGATACATAAAACACTTTATACTGATTAGATATTTGAATAAATTGTTAAAACAATTTATTATTGTTTTTAGCAATTTTCTCTTAGAATAGAGATAGAAAGTCGCGGTTTTTTCAAAAATTGTCTAATTTTCAATTAGAGTGAGGTGATACTTATTAGTGTAAACAAACATATTTGTTTAAATAATTTATTATCATTGTTATTCATATTACTTTAGAAAAATGTTAGAAAATTGCAGTTTTTTCGAAACCATTTTTTGTCTGATTTCGAATTAGAATGAGTTGAATACTTAATTAAAGTTAGCAAAATTATTTGTTGAAACGATTTTTTATTATTTCTGATGATATTACATTTAAATAATGCTAGAAAGTTGTGGTTTTTTCTGAAATTTAAAACTGTCTATTTTTTTAAGTAAATTATTTTTGCTTTTTTTCATTGTTTAAAAAACAATTAATTTAAATCAGTAGCTATCTTACACAGGAGAACAAAAACAAAGAATGGAATAATAAATTAGGAGTAGATGGGAGGACGAGGTCTATAAATGACTTGTGAAAGTTTTGTTTTAAATTACAAGAAGACATTTGAAAATTTATTTTAAAAAATTTTTTCATTTAAATTTGAAAAATAAGAAATTTCTAAATTTATTTTTTAAATGAAAAATTAACTATTTTATTTTTTAGTTGAAAATTGACCTTTTGAAAAATAAATAAATAAATGTATGTTGTTAATAATTCGTGTTTTTTGGTAAAAAATTTATGTTCTTAATTAAAAATTCACACTTTCGAATTAAAAATTCAACTATTTTGTTGAAAATTCGTTCTTTTTTCATTCAAAAATTCATTTTTAAACTGAAAAATTAACTATTCCATTTTTTGGTTGAAAATTGATCTTTTTCAGTTGAAAATTTATGTATTTTATTAAAAATTATTTTTCTGGTGGAAAATCCAATTACTTGGTTACAAATTACTGCTTGTTGCAAATTTATATTTTCAGATTGCAAATGCATCAGTTTGATTAAAAAGAAGTTTATTGCAAAGCGTAAAAGAAAAATTTGGAATTTTTCATATTTTTATATCAGCTTATTTATATCAGTTTATTTATTATTTGTTCAACATTAAGAAGGCAAAACAAAGTTAAACAGTTAAGAAAAAATCGCAACTTTCTAGCAATTATTTAATACAAGATAGTTAGGAACAATAATAAATTGTTTATACAACTGTTTTTGTTAACTTGCATTAATTATTACCTCACATAGTGAAAAGTAAACAAATAGTTAAAAAATTTTAGAAAAACAGCAACTATCTGGCATTAATAAAAATAAAGATAGTTATAAATAATAATAATTTTTTTAAACAATTAACAATAATTTTTGATCAATTTTATTAATTGTTAAGTCACTCCAAGTGAAAAATAGACAAATAGTAAAAAATTTCTATAAGAACCGTAACTTTATACCATTAGGCAAAGAGTATATTATCAGCAATAATAATAAACTGTTTAAACAATTTTTTTTAACTTGAAATAATAATTACTTTACTCTGGATGAGATGTGGACAAAAAGTTAAAAATTTAGAAAAAACCGCGATTCCTATTATTATTCAAATGTAATATTATTAAAAATTATAATAAATTGTTTAAACAGTTTTTTAATGTTTTCATCAATTTTCTCTTAGAATAAAATTACAAAGTCGCGTTTTTTTTTAAATATTCTACTTTTATCCAATTTATTATTCGAAAGGGGTACTACTTAATTAATTATAACAAACTAAATTGTTTAAACAATTAACTATTATTATTTTTAATAATATTCTTTTTGAATAATGCTAGAAAATTGCTGTTTTTTCAAAACAAATTTACTTTTTGTCCAATTTTTAATTATAGTGAAGTTCATAAATAATTAATTGAAGTTAAGAAAAGTATTGTTTAAACAATTTATCACTATTTAAATAATTTTATTTTTGAATAATGTCAGAAAGTTGCATTTTTGTTTAAAATATTCAACTTTTTATCCACTATTCCCCTAATTTTTGGTAATAATGATTTAGATTGAACAAATATAATTGTTTAAACAAATTATCAATGTTACTAACTATATTCTCCTATAGTAATGCTAAAAAATTGCGTTTTTTTAATTTACATTTTTTCTTAACTTTTCGCTTACTTAGTAAAGTAATAATTGATACAAGTTAAAAAACATAATTTTTAAACAATTTATTATTGTTTATCATTATCTTTCCTCAGATAATCACTAGAAAGTTGCGGTTTTTTTCAAATTTTTTTACTTTTTTGCAAGTTTTCACTTAATAAGTTAATAATTGATGGAATTTACGAACGAATATTACATACTAATATTAATTTAAACAAAAAGGCTCTCAGTAAGTACCTTAAAGAAAATTTACATTTAATATGATCTATATAGAAGATTTAAAGAATATTTCAAATATGTGTTTTTTTTTAGAAAAATATATTTACAATAAAGAAAAAGATCGTTTAAAAGAAAATTATTATTTTACTTGAACATTATATAGAATACAAAATTATTGTTTATAAATATCAGCTTCTATAGTAATGCTTGATAGTTGCTGTTTTTTCTAAAATTTTCTACTTTTTGTCAACTTTCCACTTTGTAAGGTCATTATTAATGCGAGTTATAAACATAATTATGTAAACAATTTATTACTGTTTATAATTGTCTTCTTTTATAAATATTTGCTAGAAAGTTACGATTTTTTCTGAAATTTTTTAATATTGCTTTGGTTTTTCAGTCATGAATAAATAATAAATAAATATTCAAGAGAACTATTTTTTAAACTATCTCTTTCTTTTTTTAGATATATTTATCTTGAATAAAAGGGATATTTGAAATATTCTTTGAATTTTCTATATGGATCATATTAAATGTAAATTTTTCTTAAAGTAGCTACTAAAAGCCTTTTTGTTTAAATTAATATTATTACTATAATTTATTATTTTTTTATAACTAAAAAATCAAAAAACAACAAAAAATTCCAGATAAACCTGCAACTTTTATACATCACGCTAAGAGAAAATTGGTATAAGCCAAAATAATTTGTTTGAACAATTGTATTTGTTAAGTTGCTTTAATCTTACCTCGCTTCAAGTTAAAAGTTGCCAAAAAGTAAAAAATTTTAGAAAAATTCGCGATTATCTAGTACTACTACAGCAAAAGATAGTTATAAGCATTATTAATTTGTTTAAGCAATCTTTTTTGTTAAATTTTATTAATTATCACCATACACTAGGTAAAAAGTAGCCAAAAAGTTGAAAAATTCAGAAAAAACAGCAAATTAATAGCATTATTCAAATATAATATTATGATAAATAACAATACATTCTTTAAATAATTATCTTTGTTAAATTTAATTAATTGTTGCCTGCACTTAACCAAATAGTTAAAAATAATTTTTAAAAATCGGAAAAACATCGACTTTTCAATTTTATTTCAAGAGAAAATTAATAAAAACAATAATAAATTGTTTAAAAAAATATATAAACATCATATTATCAGTAAAAAGTAGCATTTAATGTATAAAAAACAATTTATACTATAAAAAACTGCAGGAAAATCATAACTAATGCCGAAACTCACAAAAACACTATTTTCACTCATGGGGTTTTTCGGGACCCTATAAAACTTCTAAATATATATTTTTTTAAATAAAAAAATGGATTTTTTTGTTTTTTTTTACCAAGTTGAATAGTTCTACACAATAGATAAATTTTTAATAAAATAATAAAATTTTCAACAGAATAGTTGAATTTCTAGTAAAAAAAAGTAATAGTCGATTTTTTAACAAAAAAATATTTTTAGTTAGAATAAAAAACAGACAAGATTAACAAAAAGTACAAATTTTTAACAAAAAAATTAAATTTTCATCCAAGAAATATTTTTCATTCCAGAAAGAAAAAAATGCTGACCAAATTGTTGAAATTTCAATATGATGATTCTTCAGTAGGGATAATTAAATTTTTAGTTAAAAAATTGATTAAGTAGTTACATATTATATAAAAATAATAGAATTTTCAACACAAAGAGATGGATTTTTAACAAAAAGTTGTATTTTTTAGCGAAAAAGACCAATTTTCTAGAAAACAGTTGAATTTTCAACCATATAGTTGAACTTTCAAGACAAAAAAGCGAATTTTTACCAAAAAATTTAAATTTTCAAACAAGAAGAACGAATGTTTTGCAAAATAGATGAATTTAAAAAAAAATTCCAAGAAAATAGTTAAATTTTTAATAAAAAAAAACGATTTTTCTACAAAATAGTTAAATGGTATGTGAGATAATTAAATTCTTAACAAAATAGTTAAATTTTTAACAAAAAAATATTTTTATTTTTAATGAAAAATAGTTGAATTAAAAAGAGAAAAGAATTTTTACCAAAAAAGTTAAATTTTCAACCAAGAAATATTTTTCATTCAAGAAAGAAAAAAAATGCTGACCAAATTGTTGAAATTTCAATATGATGATTCTTCAGTAGGGATAATTAAATTTTCAGTTAAAAAATTGATTAAGTAGTTACATATTCTATAAAAATAATATAATTTCTAACTCAAAGAGATGAATTTTTAACAAAAAGTTATATTTTTAGCCAAAAAAAAAGATTTTCTACAAAACAGTTGAATTTTCAACCAAATAGTTCAACATTTAAGCCAAAAAGACAAATTTTCACAAAAAATTTAAATTTTTAAACGAGAAGAACGAATGTTTTGCAAAATAGATGAATTTTTTTAAACATTTCCAAGAAAATAGTTAAATTTTTAATTTAAAAAAAAAACGATTTTTCTACAAAATAGTTAAATGGTTTGTGAGATAATTAACTTCTTAACAAAATAGTTAAATTTTTAACAAAAAAATATTTTTATTTTTAATGAGAAATAGTTGAATTGAAAAGAAAGAAAAATTTCTACCAAAAAAGTTAAATTTTAAACCAAGAAAGATTTTTTAGTCAAGAAAGAAAAAAAATGCTGACCAAATTGTTGAAATTTCAATATGATGATTCTTCAGTAGAGATAATTAAATTTTCATTTGAAAAATTGATTAAGTAGTTGCATGTTATATAAAAATAATAGAATTTTCAACACAAAGAGATGAATTTTTCACGAAAAGTTGTATTTTTTAGCCAAGAAGACGAATTTTTTCCAAAACAGTAGAATTTTCAACTAAATAGTTGAAATTTTAAGCCAAAAAGACAAATATTCACCAAAAAATTTGAATTTTCAAACGAAAGGACAATGTTTTGCGAAATAGATAAATTTAAAACAAATTCAACAAAATAGTTGAATTTTCAATCGAAAAGAACGATTTTTCTACAAAATAGTTTGATAGCATGTAAAATAATTAAATTCTCAACAAAATAGTTAAATTTTCAACAAAAAAATATTTTTATTTTGAATTAAAAATAGTTGAATTATAAAGAAAAAAGAATTTTTACCAAAAAAGTTGAATTTTAAACTAAGAAAAATTTTTTAGTCAAGAGAGAAAAAATAATTGATAAAATTGTTGATATTTTAACCCAAAAAGGCGAATTTTCAACCAATAAGATGAATTTTCAACTAATATGTTGGATCTTCAACAGGAATACTTATTTTTCAGTTAAAAAAATTTATTTTTATTTTTTAAAAAATATTACTCAAATAGTTGAATTTTCTGTGAAAATAATAGAATCTTCAACCAAAAAGGATGAATTTCTAACAAAAAAAGTTGAATTTTAAACTAAAAACGATCAATTTCCAACTAAAAATAGAAAAGTTGAATTTGCGGTTGAAAGAATTTATTTTTAACAAAAAAAAGATATTTAGCTAAATAGTTAAATTTCCAATCAAAAATATAGATCTTCACTGTATAAAATAAATTTCTAATAAAATAGTTGAATATTCAACGAAGAAAGATTAATTTCTAATCGAGAAATTTTCTACGAAATAGTTGAATCTTTAACTAAATAATTGAATTTTCAAAGATGAATTTTCAAACAAGAACTTTTCTACCAAAAAAGATGAATTTTTAACAAATCAGTTAAATTCTCGATACAAAGAATGACTCTCAACAAAATAGTTGAATTTTTTTTAAATAATTCAATTTTCAAACAAAAAGACAAATTTTAAACAAAAATAATATGTCTTCAACGAATAAAATCAGTTTTTAAAAAAGAACTTTAACTTTTAGACAATTACTTAAATTAAAGTAAAAAAATTACTTCTTAACAACAAATATAATGGCTTATATTTCAACAAAAAAATATTTTTATTTAAAAAAAAAAACATTTTAATGTAACCAAAAGAGATGAAATTCTCAGCGAAAAATTTAATAGTTGATATTTCGCCCAAAAATGATTTAAAATAAAAAACAGTTGCATTTGACGAAAAAAGGCGAGTTCTGAAAATATTGTTGAATAGAATTCTCTACAAAACATTTGGAATTCCAATAAAAATTTGTGATTAATTAATTAATACTTTGATAATAAATTATTAATACATTTTTAATTTCTTATTTTTCATTTTCTTATTAAATATTCAAACACAAATTTTCAATAAGAAAGTTAATTTTCAACCAAAAAGTTGCATTTTTAACTAAAAGCGATAAATTTTCAACAAAAAAGGTAACAGTTAAATTAGGTAGTTGAAAAAATGCATTTAACAAAAGGAATTCTTAACATAATACTTAAATTTTTAGCCAAGAAAGATGAATTCTGAATGGGAAATTTTATAATTGAATTTTCAAATAGAAACGATCAATTTTTAGCCAGAAAAGGATTATTTAAATTTTCAGGTAAGAAAAGTAATTTTGAACAAAGTATTTAAATTTTCAAACAATTAGAATTTCTATTCAAGAAAGGTGATTTTTTTACTTAAAAGTTCATGTATTTCGTTGAAAATTCGTCTTTTCGGTAGAAAATTAATCTTTTTCCTTGGAAATTCATGTCTTTAGTTAGAAATTCAACTATTTGGTAAAAAATGAATCTCCATTCTAGAAAATTTAACACATTCTTTTAAAAGTAATTTTTTGGTTAAAAGTTCAAATGTTCTCTTTTTAATCAATTTTTTTCGTTAAAAATTCGTCATTTTGGTAGAGAATTAATCTTCCTGGTTTAAAATTTATGTTTTTTATCAAAAATTAATCTATGTTGTAAAAAATTCATTAATTTAATGCAAAAATTATTTTTTTGATGACTAAATTTACCTGCTTTGTTTCAATGTTACTATTCTATTTTTTGTTGAAAAAAATATATTTTTTTAAAGAAAATTCAACTATTCGTCTGAAAATGTATTTTTTGAGTGAAAACTTCATCTTTTTGATCAATTCTTGTATTTTTTTGAAAATTCGTCCTTTTCAGTAGGAAGTTAATCTTTTTTGATAAAAATTTATGTTTTTGGATCAAAATGAACCTTTCTTGTAAAAAATTTAACAATATTGTGAAAAGATTATTTTTTGTATGATAAGTCTTTTTTTGGTAGAAAAACAATCTTCTTGGTTAAAAATTCTTTTTTTTTCGTTGAAAATTTTAGTATATAATTGAAAATTCATTTCTTTTTTTTAGTTGAAAATTAATTTTTGTAACTGGAATGTAAGCTATTTCATTTTTAGTTAAAAATTCAACTACCTGCTTGAAATTTGAAATACTTTGTTAAAAAGTTAGTTTTCTGGATTAAAATTTTTTATTTTAGTTGAAAATAATTTGGTTAGAAAATCAAACTATTTTCTTGAAAATTCTTTTTTTTTTGTTCAAAATTAAATTTTTGAACTGAAAATGGAAGTGTTTTATTTTTGTCAATTTGTTTTTCTTAGTTCGAGAATTCATGTATTTTGTTAAAATTTCCTTTTTTTGTGGAACATATAGATTCTTGCTTGAAAATTCATCTTTTTGGTTGAAAATTGAACTATTTTGTGCAAGATGCTTTTTTCGTGAGTAAAACATTAATTCTTTTGATTAAAAATGTGACTTCCATTTTTCATTAAAAGAATTCTACTTTTGAAAATTAAACATTTATTTTTTAAAGTATCCTTTTTGGTTGTAGAGTCAACTATTGTGTTGAAAATTCGGCATTTTTTAAACTGTTTTTGATTTAAAATTAAAATCTCTTTTCTTTGAAATACCTCGACTAATGAATTTTCGTTGAGAATTTATCTCTTTTGGTTAAAAATTAATCTACTTTGTAGAAAATGAAAAATTTTGCTAAAAAGTCATTTTTTAATTAAAGATTTCTAATTTAAGTTTAAAATTTATCTCTTTGATAGAAAAATAGGTATTTTTTTGAAAAAATTTTGTGTTTGCATCAAAAATTTATTTTTCAATTAAAAATTTAATAATTCAGGTTGAAGATTCATCATTTTAGTTGAAAAATTATCTGTCTGATTACAAATGAAAGTAGTTTGATGAAAATTCGTTTTTTTGTGGAAAATTGATTTTTAAATTACAAATTGAACCGTATTTTCAGGTGTTACCTCCCCCTCGCAATCCCTTATGATTTTAAAAATGACCAATTTTCCAAATTTTCTCTTCACAGAAAAAAGTGGAGGTAAGAAACGTTGCAGGTAAGGGTGAAACGGGGTAACAGCCATCTGGGTAATTTAGGCTACACGCTCTAAAGTGCTGTTTTTAGAGGATTCTGCCGGAGAAATCTTCTAGTCGACGCTGTGAATTCACTCTAGCTTCAATTACCCAACTGGCTGTTTGATAAATTGTTAAATATTTTTTATGATAGAAACTGAAAAAAGGGCTTTTTGTAGTGATATGATAATAATCCTAGTAAACAGAAGCAACTCAGTTTAAGAAACGTCGCAGGTAACGGGTGAAACGGGGTAACAACCAGCTGAATGATTGAGGTAACACCCTGTGAAGTACTGACTTAAGCGGAGTCCACCGGGGAAATCTTTGAATTGTCACAGTGTATTTTCCTCAGCCTTAGTTACCTAACTGTCTGTTGGGTAAATTAATAAAAAATTTCATGATAAAAACTGAGAAAAGTTTTTTTCGCAGTGATATGATAATGATTCCAGTAAACAGAAATAACTGGGTTTAAGAAAGGTGGCAGGTGATAGATAAATGGGGTAACGGACAGTTGGGTAATTCAAGCTACACGCTCTAAAGTGCTGTTTTCAGCCAAGTCTGTCGGGGTGATTTTTGAATCTTTGCAGTGAATTCACCCTGGCCTATGTTACCCAACTAGCTGTTTGGTAAAGTGGTAAATATTTTCTATAATAGACACTGAGAACAAGTTCTTTTTGCACTAATATGATAATGATTCTAGTAAACAGAAAGAACTGAGTGAAAGCAACGTGGCGGGTAATGGGTGAAACGAGGTAACAGACAGTTGGGTAATTCAAGCTACACGCTTTAAAGTGCTGTTTTTAGCGGAGTCCGACGAAGAAATTCGAGTCGCCACTATAAATTCTCCCTAGATTTAGTTACCCAACTAGCTGTTTGGTAACTTGTTATATATTTTTTATGATAGAAACTAAAAACAAGTGCTTTTCTTAGTAATATGATAATGATCCCAGTAAACAGAAATAACTGAATTTAAGAAACGTGTCAGTTAACGGGTGAAATGGGGTAACAGCCAGCTGGGTGATTGAGGCAACACGCAGTAAAGTGCTGACTTAAGCGGAGTCCTCTAGAGAAATCTTTGAATTGCCGCAGTGTATTTGCCCCAGCCTCAGATACCCAATTGGCTGTTTGGTAAATTAGTCAATATTTTTTATGATAGAAACTGAAAAAAGTTTTTTTTTTGCAGTGATATGACAATGATCCCAGTAAACAGAAACAACTTGTTTTAAGAAACGTGGCAGGTAATGGGTAAACGGGGTAACAGCCAGTTGGGTAATTCAAGCTACACACTCTAAAGTGCTGTTTCCAGCGAATTCCGCTGAAGAAAAAATGTTCAAATCGTCGCAGTGAATTCACCCTAGCCTACGTTACCCAACTGGCTGTTTGGTAAATTCGTAAATATTTTTTATGATAGAAACTGAAAACAAGTTCTTTTCGCAGTGAAATAATAATGATCCTGGTAAGCAGAAGCAACTAGGAATAAGAAATGTGTCAGGTAATGGGTGTAATGGGGTAACAGACTGTTGGGTAATACAAGCTACACGCTCTAAAGTG
>JAUELO010034607.1:0-10564 GCA_032357855.1 Amphibolips quercusostensackenii | reverse complement strand
CGTGCCTTATGTTTTTTGTGCCAAATTTTCAACACGATATCTCATTCCGTGTGGACAAAAGTCGGGAAAGAAAAGTATTGGTGTATCAGTCAGATTTATTTTCCTAGAAAAAAATTTTTTCAAAATTTTAACCGAAAAAAATAAGAGACATGAACGTTACTGCCTCTTTTTTCATTTCCCAAACTTTCAGAGTGATATCTTATTTCTTTTGGACGAAAGTTGGGAAAAAAATTTGAGGACTAGGTTAGTCACGTGACCCACTCGTTACATGGCCTTAAACTTTTTAAATCCGCTTTCATTCCTCTACTAATTCTACACCGCTTTTGATCTCGGCCCGTCAATCACCAGTACTGTTCTAGGTGTACTACTTTGGTTATTAAAATTATTTTTAAAAACTGTTATTCTTTTTTTTTATATAGACGTGACTGTTTCTTTTTCTGGAAAAGAGAAAAAAAATCTCAAGTCTTTGTCAGGAGGAGAAAAAAGCATTGTTTCTCTGTCATTAATTTTTGCTAATTCGATAAACAATCCTCCACCTTTTTACATTTTTGATGAAGTCGATGCGGCGCTTTCGGAAGCGAATGTGAAAATTCTTGCTGAAATCATCAACGAAATCAAAACAAAGACTCAAGTTTTCACTTCGACTTTCAAGTAAGTATTAAACATCTGAAGAAAAATAAAATAACGATGAAATTTTATTTTTTTATTTTTTTTTTCAGTCCCAGAATGATGGAACAAGGAGACAATCTGTACAAAGCAATTATGAAAAATAACATATCCTACATTCGACGCGTCGATTCGATTGGACATCTCCTGGCATAAATAATTATTTAAATAATATTACTAGTCAGTATTCAAAAGTAATTTGGATATTTATAGTTCGTTTCCTAAAAATAATCATTTTGAAAGTTTAAAAAGAAATTAGATTAGGTAAGAGAAATAAAATAGAAAAGTTTTTTATGATACATAACAGACTTCGTTTCGATACCTTATCTTTTATTATCCTAATTTTAAAAAACGTAAAGATTTGGTTCCTTTCAAATCAATGAAAATGTTAAAAGTAAAAAATTCCCCCTCCAACTCAATTTCTTTCTTACCAAATCAATTCAAATGTTCAAAATAAAAAATGTGACTCTTACAAATCAGAAAAAAGTAAAAGACAAAATTTCTCTTCCAACTCTAAATATATTAAAAATAAAAAGGTCTTAAAATTAAATAAACTTTTTAACTCAACGAAGATCATAAAAAAATATAAATTTGTCCTTCTTTTTATTCAGAAAAAAATTTAAATAAAAAATTGTGTCCTTTATAACACAATAAAAATATTAAGAACAAAAAAAATCCCTTTTACAATTCAGAAAATGTATTAAAAAACAAAAGTTTCTTTCTGCACAACTTGATGAAAATGTTAAAAATGAAAAATTTGACTCTTACAATTAAGAAAAAAATAAAAAATAATTTTTTTTTTCAATACAATAAATATGTTTAAAACAAAGAAAATCCCTATTCTCATTTAGAAAAAAATTAAAAATCAAAATTTTTTTCCTTACCAACTCAATAAAAAAGTTTCAAAATAAAAAATCACATTCGTAAAATTTAGTACAAAAAATTTTTCTCTTACCAACTAAATAAATATGTGAAAAATAAATAATTTCACTCTTACAATTCAGAAAAAATATAAACACTAAAATTTCATTTCTGTATCAATAAAAAATTTTTTAATTGAAAAATGTCACTCTTACATTTTAGAATAAAATAATTTTTTGCCAACTTAATGAAAATGTTAAACATAAATAATTCTCCTTTTCTAGTTTAACAAAAATGTTAAAAATTTAAAATTTCCCTCATTTAATTCATAAAAAATTAAAAAACAAACATCTCCCTTTTAATACAACAAAAATGTAAAAAACAAAGTCTCTTCCAATTCAGAAAACTTGATAAAAATTGTTTAAATAAGAAATGTCACTCTTACAATTATGACAAAAATTAAACAAAATTTCATAGTACGATTTTCTACTAAATTGTTGAATTTTCAACCTACAAAAAGGAATTCTAAAAAAACTAATTTCCTTTTTTTGAAACAAGTTTTTAACAAAATAGATCAATTTTTAACAAAAGAAATAAATTTTCAACCAAAAAACTAAATTTTCAACTAAACAAACCAATTTTGAATCAAGGAGATTAAGTTTCTATCAAAAAAGAAGAATTTTCAACCACGACGAATAATTTTTTTCCAGGAAGACGAATTTTCAACCATACAGTTGACTTTTCATCTAAAAAAGGTAAATTAAAAAAAAAATGGAAAAGTTAAATTTTCATCTATAGAAATAAACTCAAAAGACATTTTAATGAAAATAATAATAATATTATAACAAAATAGTACTTTTTTTAACTAAAGAAATAAATTTTTAATTAAAAAAATTAATTTTTACCAAAAAAAATCAATTTCGAGTCATGAAAATTACGTTTCTACCAAAAAAGAAGAATTTTCAACCACGAAGAATAATTTGCACCAAAAAGACGAATTGAAGCAATGAAATAAATTTTGAATTAAAAATGGAAAAGTTAAATTTTCAGATAAAAGTTAATTTCTAATACAGAAAAAAAAATAATTTCCTGCAAAATTTTTAAAATTGGAAGTAAAAAAGACGAATTTTTTAAAAAACAGGTAAATTTTCAGCATAAAAATATAATTTTGGATCACAAAAGTTAATTGTGTACCAAACAGTGAAACTTTGAAATAAATAGTTCAATTTTTACCCAAATTGTGAAATTTTTTACCTAAATGATTTAATTTTTTATTAAAATATGTGAATTTTCAATAATAAAAATTATTTAGAATCAAATGGACCATTTTTTTACAAAATTGTTGAATTTTTTAATTAAAAAGATGTTTTTTAAGAAAAAGTATAATTTTTAACCAAATAATGGAATTTCCAAAAAAAATTTAATTTTGAACAAAAAATATGAATTTTTAACAAAAAAAATAATTTTGAATCAAATAGACAAATTTTTTACCAAATTGGTAAATTTTCAAGACAAAAAAACGATTTTTTAACAAAAAATGAAATTGTCCACCAAACAATTCAATTTTACCAAACAATTCAATTTTTAAATAAATAATCTACTTTTTAATGAAATATCGGATTTTTGGTCAAAATAATTGAATTTTTAACAAAAAATATGAATTTTCAAGACAAAAGGACGAATTATCTACAAAACAGATGAATATTTAACCCAAAAATGCGAGTTTTCAAGAAAAAAAATTTAATTTTTTCACAAAAAATAAGAATTTTCACCAAAAAAATAATTTCCAAACAAATAGACAAATTTTTCACAAAATTTTTGAATTTCTAAACCAGAAATTGAATTTTTCAAAACAAAATTTAATTCTTTACCCAATAGTAAAAATATTCAAATTAATAGTCTAATTTTTATGCAAATAATGGATTTTTTATTATAATGATTTAATTTTAAATCAAAATTAGGAATTTTTAAGTCAAAAAGGCTAATTATCAACAAAATACATTTTTTCAACCCAAAAATACGATTTTTCAACCAAAAATAAAATTATCTACGAAACAGTTAAATTTTAAAATAAATAGTCTACTTTTTAATGAAATTCTGGAAAAATTGTCTAATTTTCAACAAAGTGATTCAATTTTTAACAAAACAATGTAATTTGTAACTAAAAATATGAATTTTCAAAAAATATATATATTCTAAGAAATTGTTGAATTTTCAAGTCAAGAAGACAAATTATCTTATTAAATAGACAGGTGATTTTCAACCAAAGAAATAAATTTTTATGCAAAAAAATTAATTTTAAATCATAAAGATAACAGAAACTTAATCTATATGATTCAAAATTTATTTTTTTTGTTGAAAATTTATCTCTTTGGTTAAAAATTAATCTATTTTGTTGAAAATTTGTTTTTTTATTGTTGAAAATTTACCATTTTCAGATGAAAATTCATCTTTTTTTACATCAAAATTCAGCTTTTTTAGATGAAAATTTAACTGTATGATTGGAAATTCATGTATTTTGTTAAAAAATCCTCTTTTTGAAATCAATTTTGTTGTTGTATTATTTTGTTTAAAAATTTATTTTTTTAGTTGAAAATTTATTTATTTTTGGTTAAAAATTTACTTCTGTGCTTGAAAAGGTTACTGGTTTGTTAAAAATTTGATTTTCAATATGAAAACAGGTAAATTTTCATCTAAAAAAACTTAAATTAAAAAAAAATGAAATAGTTAAATTTTCAGTAAAAAATTATTCTTCAACGAAGAAAAAACTAATTTCAATGAAAAAAATAAAATTTTTAACAAAATAGTTAAATTTATAACTAATGAAATAAATTTTGAACTAAGAATGAAAAACTTACATTTTCTGATAAAAAATTAATTTTTAATACAGAAAAAAAGAATTTTCCCGAAATTGTTAAAATTTGAAGACAAAAAAACGAATTATCTAGAAAAAAGATAAATTTTTAACATAAAGACATAATTTTACAACACAAAAGTTAATTGTGTACCAAATAGTAAAATTTTTAAATAATTAGTTTAATTTTGACCTAAATTGTAGAATTTTCTACTAAAATAATTTTATTTTTAACCAACAAATATGAATTATCAAGGAAAAAAAATCATTTTGAACCAGACAAATTTCCTACAAAATTATTAAATTTCTAACTGAAAAATACGAGTTCTCAAAAAAAGTCTAATTTTTAAACAAACAGTGAAATTTCGGAAAAAAATTTATTTTTAACCAAAAATATGAATTTTCAAAAATAAAAAAAATTTTGAATCAAATAGACGAATTTTCTTCCAAATTGTTCAATTTTCTACCCCAAAAATACGATTTTTCAATAACAAATTAAATTGTGTACCAAACAGTTGAATTTTTAAATAAAGTCTATTTTTTAACCAAATAATAGTTTTTTTTTAATAATTAAATTTTTAACAAAAAATATGAAATTTTGAGCCAAAAAGACAAATTATCTACAAAACACATTGATTTTTAACTCAAAAATATGAATTTTGACCAATAAAAATAATTTTTAAACAAATAGTCAAATTTTCTACTAAATTGGTGAATTTTCAAGCCAAAAAGACGAATTACCTACAAAACATATAATTTTTCAACCCAGAAATACGATTTTTTAACAATAAAAACAATTTTGAATCTAATAGTCAAATTTTTCACCAAATTGTTGAATTTTTAAGACAAAAAGACAAATTATTGACGAATAGGATGATTTTTCAAGCCAAAAATACGATTTTTCAAAATAAAAATATAAATAAAATAGAGTGGTTTACTAAACAGTTAAATTTTTAAATAAATAGTCTAACTTTCAAACAAATAGTGGAGTTTTCTACCAAAATAATTAAATTTTTAACCAAAAATATGAATTTTCAACAATAAAAATAATTTTGAATAAAATAGGCAAATTTTTCACTAAACTGTAGAATTAAGAATTGTTGTAAATTTTTAACCAAAAATAAATAAATTTTCAACTAAATTTTACAACAATTTTAAACCAAAAAGACGAATTATTTACAAATAGGATGATTTTTCAACCAAAAAAGTACATTTTCAATATAAAAAAATGAATTTTGAATCAAGAATATTACGCTTCTTCAAAAAATAAAAAAGGATTTTCAACAACAAAGAATAATTTTTTCCAAAAAGAGGAATTTTCAACAAAATAAATGAATTTTCAAACATACAGTTAAATTTTCATGTAAAAAACGTTAATTCTCATCTGAAAATGGTAAATTTTCAACAATAAAAAACAAATTTCAATTTAAAAAAATGAATTTTTAATAAAATAGACCAATTTTTGATACAGAAATAAATTTACAACCAAAAAAATTAATTTTTAACCAAAAAATATAAATTTCATTTTTAACCACGAAGATAGATTGTTTACCAAAAAGACGAATTTTCAACAATATAGTTGATTTTTCATCAAAAAAAAATAAATTTTCAACAAAAAATAGAATAGTTAAATTTTCATTTAAAAAAATTAAACTTTAATAAAAAAAAATAATTTCAATGAAAATAATAATAATAATATAACAAAATAGTTTATTTTTCAACCAAAGAAATAAATTTTCAACCAAAAAAATAAATTTTCAACCAAAAAAATCAATTTTGAATCATGAAAATTACGTTTCTGCCAAAAAAGGAAAAAAATTTTTAAACACGAAAAATAATTATGCACCAAAAACACGAATTTAAAAAAAAATACAAGAATTTGCAACCATAAAGTTGAATTTTTACCTAAAAAAGGTACATTTTCAGTAAAAAAAAAATAGATTACGTAAATTTTCATCTAAAACACTTTAATTTTCAACATAAAAATATAATTTTAGATGACAAAAGTTAATTGTGTACCAAATAGTTAAATTTTAAAATAAATAGTTTATTTTTCACACAAATTGTGGAATTTTTTACAAAAATAATTTTGTTTTCAAGCCAAAAATATAAATTTTTAAGGAACAAAATAATTTTGAACCAAATAGACAAGTTTTCTACAAAAATACGATTTTTCAACAACAAATTAAATTGTGAATTATCTACAAAACATTTGATTTTTCAACAGAAAAACAAGATTTTTCACCAAAAGATCGAATTGTCTATCAAACAGTTAAATTTTTTAAGTAAATGGTCTAATTTTCAACCAAATAGTAGATTTTTTTAAAAGAAATATGTAAATTTTTAACCCAAAATATAAATTTTCAAGTTAAAAAGACTAATTATCAACAAAATACATTTTTTTATCCCAAAAATATGATTTTTCAACAAAAAATTAAATAATCTACGATACAGTTAAATTTTCACATGAATAGTTTACTTTTTAATCATATAGTGGCATTTTTACCAGAATAATTTAATTATTAAACAAAAATTTGAAGTTTTAAAAATATATATTCAACGAAATTTTTGAATTTTTAATTCGAAAAGACAAGTTATTTAACTAAACAGACTAGTGATTTTTCAAGACAAAAATAAGATTTTTCAACAAAAAAGTTAATTAGAATTTAAAAAAAAAAAGAATTGATTTTCAACCAAAAAATCAAATGTTAAAATTTTCAAAAAAATGATTTGATTTTCAACAAAACAATGTAATTTTTAACCAAAAATATGAATTTAAAAAAAAAAATATATATATATATATATCCTACAAAATTGTTGAATTTTCAAGTCAAGAAGACAAATTATCTAATTAAATAAACAGGTGATTTTTCAAGACAAAAATTAGAGTTTTCAGCAAAAAATTTAATTGGAATTTAAAAAAAAAAAGAATAAATTTTCAACCAAAAAATTACATTTTGACCAAAATTGTAGAATTTTTAACAAAATGTTTGAATGTTCAACAAAATAATCAAACTTTCTACGAAAAAGTTTAAATTTTTAACAAAATAGTTGTATTTTCAACCTACAAAAAGTTTCTTTCTTACTAATTTGATGAGAAAATTTTAAGTAAAAAATGTCACTTGCAATTCAGAAAAAAATAAACAAAATTTTCTTTCTGTCAATATGAATAAAAATGTTAAAAATAAATAAAACCTCTCTTCCGGTTCCACAAAAATACTAAAATAAAAAAAATCCGTTTTGCAGTGAAGAAAAAAATAAAACCCGAAATTTCCTCTCTTCCAATTCAGAAAATTTTGAAATAAAGGTGACAGTAAAAAATAAAATGTAGATTTCATGATATATAACAGACTTTATTTGACAACTTTCTCTTTTATCCCATACCAAAAGATACACAACTTCTTAATAAACTTCGTAAGAGTATTAATTTTAATTTACACATAAGTACAATGAAAATTTGTATCTTTTTACAGCGAGACATCTCACACAATATTAATTATTATATCATTTTTATCAATTAACTCTCCCTCAACAAACAACCAATTTATTTATATTTTTTTCAAGAGTACATACACATTTTTCTTGTCTATCTCCACATTTACAATAACCAGGCAAAAGCTTTGATGTACAACACTCTTCATATTTACAACTGCTTTCATTGAATTTAGAAATTTCTTTTCTTTTCACCTAGAACAAACTTTGAAATGTTTTTAAATTCATTTTCATCTGAAAGAAGTGAATTTTCTTCTGAAAATAATAAAATTTTCAACAATTAAAAAGCAAATTTCAACTTAAAAAAATGAATTTTTAACAAAATACATCAATTTTCAAACAAAGAAATAAATTTACAACCAAAAAATTAATTTTGAACTAACAAGATTACTTTTCTACCAAAAAGACAAATTTTCAACTAAAAAGAATAATTTTTCACAAAGAAGACGAATATCCACCGGAATACATGAATTTTAACCATATTGTTGAATTTCCATCTAAAAATAAAAAAATTTTCAACGAAAAAAAACCAATTAAAATTTTTTTTAAACAAATTTTTAATAAAATAGAATTATTTTCAACAAAAGAGATAAATTTTTAACCAAAAATAAATAAATTTTCTATCAGAAATAAATAAATTTTCAATCAAAAAAATAAATTTTCTACCAAAGAAATAAATTTTCAACCAAAAAAATACAATTTTTATTCAAAAAAATGAATTTTGAACTAAGAAGATTACGTTTCTACCCTAAAAAAAAAGAATTTTTAACAACGAAAAATAATTTTTTCAAAAAGAGGAATTTGCAACAAAGTACCTGAATTTTCATGTAAAGAAGGTGAATTTTTATCTGGAAATGGAAAATTTTCAACAATAAAGAAACAAATTTTAATTTAAAAACATGAATTTTTAACCAAATAGATCAATTTTCAAACAAAGAAATAAATTTACAACCAAAAAATTATTATTTTTGAAACAAAAAATTAATTTTTAACCAACAAGATTACTTTTCTACCAAAAAGACGAATTTTCAACAAAAAAGAACAATTTTTCACGAACAAGACGAATATTAAACGGAATACAGGAATTTTCAACCATATTGTTGAATTTTCATCTCAAAAAAATTAATTTCTAACGAAAAAAAACTAATTTCAATTTTTTCAAACAAATTTTCAACAAAATAGATTAATTTTCAACCAAAGTAATAAATTTTCAAGCAAAAAAATAAATTTTGAATCATGAAGATTACAGAAACTTAATCTTCATGCTTCAAAATTTATTTTTTTGCTTCAAGCAGTATTTTTTTCGATGAAAATTTATTTCTTTAGTTAAAAATTTTTTAAGAAAAAATTTTAATTCGTTTTTTTATTGTTGAAAATTCACCTTTTTTACATCAAAATTTAGCTTTTTTTGATATAAATTAAACTGTATGTTTGAAAATTCATGTATTTTGTTGAAAATTCCTCTTTTTGGAAAAAATTATATTTCGTTGTTGAAAATCCATCTTTTTTGGTGTAAACTTAATCTTCTTGGTTCAAAATTCATTTTCTCTATTAAAAATGTATTTTTTTGTTTCAAAATTTATTTTTTTAGTTAAAAATTTATTTATTTTTAGTTGAAAATTTACTTCTGTGGTTGAAAATGTTACTGGTTTGTTAAGAATTTCATTTTTAAAATGAAAACAGGTAAATTTTTATCTAAAAACCTTAAATTTTCAAAAAAATGGAATAGTTAAATTTCTAGTAAAAAAATTAGTCTTCAACGAAAAAAATACTAATTTTAGTGCAAAAAATCAAAATTTTAACAAAATAGTTAAATTTTCAAAACAATCAAATAAATTCTGAACTAAAAATGGAAAACTTACATTTTCTGATAAAAAAAATAATTTTCAATACAGAAAAAAAGAATTTTCCACAAATTTGTTAAAAATCGAAGACAAAAAGACGAAATACTTAGAAAACAGATAAATTTTCAACATTAAAATATAATTTTACATCACAAAAGTTAATTGTGTACCAAATAGTGAAATTTTGAAATAAAAAGTTTAATTTCTACCCAAATTGTGGAATTTTCTACTAAAAAAATTTTGTTTTTAACCAAAAAATATGAATTATCAAGGAAAAAAATAATTTTGAACCAAATAGACGAATTTTTTACCAAGTTGTTCAATTTTTTACCCCAAAAATACGAGTTTTCGACAAAAAGTCTAATTTTTAACTAAATAGTGGAATTTCCGCAAAAAAATTATTGTTAACCAAAAATATGAATTTATAACAAAAAAATAATTTTCAATAAAATAGACAAATTTAATACCAAACAGTTAAATTTTCAAATAAATAGTCTACTTTTTAACCAAACAGTGGATTTTTTAAATCAAAATACTTGCATTTGCAAGCCAAAAAGACAAATTATTTACAAAACAGATGATTTTTCAACACGAAAATACGATTTTTTAACAAAAAGTATAATTTTTAACTAAATAGTGGAATTTCCAAAATAATTTATTTTTAACCAAAGATATGAATTTTCAACAATAAAATTAATTTTTAATGAAATAGACAAATTTTCTATCAAACAATTGAATTTTCAAATAAATAGTCGACTTTTTAACCAAATAGTGGATTTTTTAAATCAAAATACTTGCATTTGCAAGCCAAAAAGACAAATTATTTACAAAACAGATGATTTTTCAA
>JAUELO010034598.1:0-10564 GCA_032357855.1 Amphibolips quercusostensackenii | reverse complement strand
TTATATAAATTATTTAAATTAAATTAAAATTAAAATTAAATTATTGTTTTTACTTGAAAATTGAACTAACTGGTAAAAATTTATTTTTTGTGTTTCAAAATTGATTCTTTTATCTTAAAATCTAAATATCTTATGAATTATTGTAAAAATTATCTTTTTAAGTTGAAAATTTCACTGTTTGTTTCATGTTCATCAAAATTCATGTCTATCGTTATTCTGGTAGAAAATAATTCTTTTAATTGAAAAATGCAATATTACAATTCTAGATAAAAAATTATCTAAAAAGAAAAATCTTAAAGAAAATCACGTGTTTTGTTAAAAACTCATCTAGTTTGAAAATTCATTTTTGAGATAAAAGTTTTTTCTTTTTGTTGAAAATTAATTTTTCAACTCAAAATGTAAATATCTTATTATTTATTGTAAATTCATCCTCTTTAGTTAGAAAAATAGTACTGTTTGGTTGAAAATTCATGTCTCTTATTAAACATGTGACTATGTTGGTAGAAAATAATTCTTTTTAGTTGAAAATTCAACTATCTGGTCCAAAATTAATCTTTTTTCTGTTGAAAATTACAATTCTAGATGGAAATTAAACTTAAAGGAAAAATCTAGAAGAAAATCACGTGTTTTGTTGAAAACTCGCCTTGCTTGAAAAATTCATATTTTAGATAAAAATTCGCTTTTTTCTTGAAAATTTATTTTTTAACTCAAAATGTAACTAGTTTATAATTAATTGTAAAATTATCTTTTTCTGTTAAAAATTGCACTGTTTGGCTAAAAATTCACGTTTTTCGTTGAAAATTTGACTGTTTTCGTAAGAAAGTTCTTCTTGGTTAAAATTTTAACTATTTCATGACAAAATTTTTTTTTGTTAAAAATTAATTTTTTAAACTGAAAATCGCACTATTCCAATTCTAGAAAAAACTTTATCTTTTTAAGTTGTGAATCGCATTTTTTGTTAAAGACTCGTCTTAGTTTAAAAACTTATCTGTTTGGCTGAAAATTCATGTTTTTCGTTAAAAATTGGACTATTTTCGTAAAAAAATTCTTCTTGGTTGAAAATTAACCTCTTCGATAAAAATTTTAATTTTTTTTATTGTTGAAAATGAATTTTTTTAACTGAAAATTGCACTGTTCCAATTTCAGGAAAAAAAATATTTTTTTCAGTTAAAAATCACATTTTTTGTTAAAGACTCGTCTTAGTTTGAAAACTCACCTTTCAGATAAAAATTGTTTTTTTTTGAGGCTAGAAATTAATTTTGTACCTCAAAATGTTAATATCTTATTAATTATTATAAAAATTATCCTTTCGAGTTGAAAATTTCACCTTTTCGTTCATGTTTATCAAACTTCATGTTTTTCGTTAAAAATTGGACTATTTTGGTATAAAATAATTCTTTTAGCTGAAAAATGCACTATTACAATTCCAGATAAAAATTCATCTAAACAGAAAAATCTAAAAGAAAATCACGTGTTTTGTTAAAAACCCGTCTTATTTAAAAATTTGTGTTTCAGATAAAAATTCGCTTTTTCTAAGAAATTTATTTTTTAACTCGAAATGTAACTTGTTTATAATTAATTGTAAAATTATCTTCTACCGTTAAAATTCTCACTGTTTGGCTGAAAATTCATGTTTTTTATTGAAAATTTGACTATTTTCTTTAAAAAATTCTTCTTGGTTGAAAATTAACCAATTTGATAAAAATTTTTATCTTTTTTTTGTTGAAAATGAATTTTTTAAACTGAAAATTGCACTGTTCCAATTTTAGGAGAAAATTAATTTTTTTTTAGTTAAAAATCCCATTTTTTTTAAAGACTCGTCTTAGTTTGAAAACTCATTTTTCAGATAAAAATTGTTTTTTTTCTGGGTTAGAAATTAATTTTTCACTTTAAAATGTAAATATCTTATTAATATTGTAAAAATTATCTTTTTTAGTTGAAAATTTCACTGTTCCGTTCATGTATCTCAAACTTTATGTTTTTCGTTAAAAATTGGACTATTTTGGTATAAAATAATTCTTTGAACTGAAAAATGCACTATTAAAATTCTTGATAAAAATTTATCTAAAAAGTGAAATCTAAAAGAAAGTCACGTGTTTTTTTGAAAACCCGTCTTGCTTGAAAATTCGTGTTTTAGATAAAAATTCGCTTTTTTTTAAATTTATTTTTCAACTCAGAATGTAATTTGTTTATAATTAATTGTAAAATTATATTTTTGCGTTTAAAATTTCACTGTTTGGCTGAAAATTCATGTTTTTAGTTATAAATTTAACTATTTTTTTAAAAAAAGTTCTTCCTGGTGAAAAATTAAACTATTTGATAGAAAATCATTTTTTTTTGGTTGAAAATTCGCCTTTTTTGAAAATTTATCTTTCAGATAAAAACTTTTTTTTTTGGTTGAAAATTAATTTTTTTAACTCAAAATCTGAATATCTTATTAATTATTGTGAAAATTATCTTTTCCAGTTGAAAATTTTACTGTTTCGTTTATGTTCATGAAAATTCATGTCTTTCGTTAAAGTTTGACTATTTTAGTAGAAAATAATTCTTTCAACTGAAAAATGCAATATTACAATTCTAGATAAAAATTTATCTACAAAGAAAAATCAAAAAGAAAATCACGTGTTTTGTTAAAAACTTTTCTAGTTTGAAAATTCATTTTTGAGATGAAAGTTCGTTTTTTTGTTGAAAATTAATTTCTTTAACTCAAAACTAAACCAATGCATTTCTAGTCTAAAATTTATCTCTTTTTACTTAAAAATAAATGTTTTTTTAAATTCAACTATTTGATGAACAATTAATTTTTCTTTAGTTGAAAATTAATTTTATAAACTGAAAATTGAACTATTACAATAGCAGTTCCCATTTTCTTTCGAATAAAAATGTAACTACTTGGTTTAAAGTTGAACTGCTTTTTTTAAATTAAATTTATTGTTTGATGATTCTTGATTTCAATTGCAATTATCTTAGTTAAAAATTTGCCTTACGCTTAAAAATTCTCCTTTTTTTTCTTTGTTTAAAACTGAACTATTTTGTACAAAATTCTTTTTTTCGGATTGAAAACTAATTTTTCAGCTAAAACTTTAATTGTTCCATTCTTTATTTAAAAATTTTTTCGTTTTATTGGAAATTTATCATTTTTATCGAAATTTATCTTCTATAGTTGCCAAAAACGTAAATACTTAATTTTTAATTGTAAATGTATCTTTTTCAGTTCTAAATTTTACTATTAGGTTGAAAATTCATGTATTTCCTTAAAAATTTGACTTTTTTGGTAGAAAATGGAACCTTTTTGTTTAAAATTCAACTATTTGGTGAAAACTTAATCTTCTTAGTTGAAAATTAATGTTTTTAGTTCAAGATTTATCTATTTTGTAAGAAATAATTTATTTTTTGTTAAAACATTAATTTTTCAATTGACAAAAAAAAATTTCTAATAAGAATTCAACTGACTTGTTCAAAATTAAACTGCTTTGTTGAAAATTGATTTTTCTGGGAAATAATTCTTGATTTTAATTGAAAGTATCTTAGTTGAAAAAGTATCTTTTGGTCAAAAATTCTTTTTTTTTTGTTTGGCTGAAAACTGAACTATTTTGTGAGAAATTTATTTTTTTGTTTTGTTTTAAAACTAATCGTTTTAACTGAAACTTTAACTGTTACATTTTTTATTAAAAATTGATCTTTTTTATTGAAAATTTTTCTTTTCTAGTTCAAAGTTTAACTATTTCGTCAAAAATTTATGTATTTTATTAAAAATTTATTCAGTCTAGTAGAAAATTAATCTTCTTGCTTGAAGATTTGTCTGCTGGTTAAAAATTCGTTTTTTTTTTGCTTCAAATTTAATTTATTTGCTCAAAAGTATCTGGTGCGAAATTAATCTTTTGTTTTGTTGAAAATTAATTTTTTTAACTGCAAATTTAAGATGAAATTTCTTTCTTCCTGTGAAAATTAATTTGTTTAAAAATAAAAATGTATCTAGTTCACAATTAATTGTAAAATTATCTTATCCAGTTGCAAACGTCACTGTTCGACTGAAAATCTTTTTTTTTTGTTGAACATTAATTTTTGTATTGAAAATTAAACTAATCCATTTCTAGTCTAAAATTTGTCTCTTAAGTTAAAAATTAATGTTTTTTTTAAAAATTTAACATTTTGTGATGAATTTTTTTTTTGTTATAATTTTATCTTTTAAACTGAAAATTAAACTATTCCAATGACAGTTGCAATTAAAAAAAAAAATAAAAATTCAACTGTTTGTTTAAAGTTGAACTACTTTATTTAATATTGATTTTTTTGGTTGATGATTCCTAACTTCAATTGCAATAATCTTGGTTGAAAACTTTTCTTTTTTTTTTGTTTGGTTTTATACTAAACCAGCTTGTGAAAAATTCTTTTTTTGGTCTAAAACTAATTTTTCAGCTAAAACTTTAACTGTTCGATTTTTATTAAAAGTTTATCTTTTTTTTTTGAAAATTTCTCTTCTAGTTAAAAATTAGTTTTTTTTTTGCTTGAAGTAACTTTTGCAGCTTGAAACTTAAATATTATTCAATATTAATTATTATTTTATTTTTATTTTAAATTTATCTTTTCAAGTTCCAAATTTCACTATTAGGTTGAAAATTCATGTATTTCGTTAAAAATTTGCCTTTTTGGTAGAAAATTAATCCTTTTTGTTAAAAATTTAACTATTTGGTGAAATCTTAATCTTTTCTGGTTGAAATTAATTTTTCAAAATGATAATTAAACTATTACAGTTTTAAATGAAAATTTATCTTTTTCAGATGAAAATTCTTTTTTCTTTGTGTTTCAAACGAAAGTATTTTGTTCAAAATTCGTTTCTTTTTGATTGATAACTAACTTTTTAGAGTTAAGCTTTAAATCTTCTTTAACTTTTGATTGTAAATTTATATTTTTTATTTGAAAATCACGTATCTTGTTAAAAATTCGTTTTGTTTGAAAATTAATCTTTTAGATAGCAATTGTTTTTTTTTAATTAATTTTTTTAACTTATTTCTTTAAAAATTTGAGTATTTTAATAGAAAATATTTCTCCTTAATTGAATATTTAACTACCTGCTGCAAAATTGATATTTTTTTTGTTGAAAATTAATTTTTCTAACTGAAAATTTCAGATAAAAATTCTCTATTTTTGAAAATTAATTTGCTAGACGAATTAGTTTTTGTTTTGTTTTGAAACTATTTTTTTTTAACTGAAATTTTACCTGTTTAATTTCTTGTTAAAAATGTATTTTTTTTTTTTTGAAAATTGATATTTTTCAGTTGAAAATTTAATTATTTTGTTGAATATTCATGCATTTTGTGAAAAATTCGTCATGTTTCGTAGAATCTTAATCTTCTGGTTATAAATTCGTCTTTTTTTGCTCTCAATTTAATTTTATAATTAAAAATCTCATTTTATTTTTCTGTGAATTTATCTTTTTAATTGGAAATTCAACTATTTCGTACAAAATTATTTTTTTTTTGGTTATAAATTAATTTTTTCAACTGAAAATTGAAAAATGATGTATTTTGTTAAAAATTTGTATTATTTGGTAAAAAATTAATCTTCTTGTTTAAAGACTCATATTCTGGTTAAAAATTCGTTTTGTTTGTCCAAATTGAATTTTCTTAACTCAAAATTTCAATATTTAATTTTTCATTGTAAATTTATCTTTTTTAGTTGTCTTTCGTTTAAAAGTTGAGTATTTTGCTAGAAAATAATTTCTCTTGGTTGAAAATGCAACTATCTGGGGCAAAATCAATTTTTGTTGTTCAAAATTATCTTTTTTTAACTAAAAATGAAACTAATCCATTTATGATAAAAAATTTATCTCTTTAGTTAAAAAATTTTTTTTTTTGTTGAAAATTTAACTATTTGGTGAAAAATAAATCTATTTTTTTTTTGGTAGAAAATTACTTTTTTATAAAAAAAATTACACGATTCTAATGTCAGTACATTTTTTTTTCAATAAAAATTCAACTATCTAGCTTGAAGTTAAAGTGCTTTGTTAAAAATTAATTATTTTGTTATATGATTCTTGATTTTAATTTGAATTATCTTGGTTGGAAATATGTCTTTCAGTTGAAAATTTTTCCTTTTTTTTCTTTGGTTGAAAACTGAACTATTTTTTGAAAAATTTGTTTTTTTGTTTTGTTTTGAAACTAATTTTTTTAACTAAAACTTTAAAGGTTCCGTTTTTTATTGAAAATTTATCTTTTTTATTGGAAATTTATCTTTTTTATTAAAAATTTATCTTTTTTATTACAAATTTATTTTTTTTAATTAAAAATTTAACAATTTAGTTAAAATTCATGTATTTTGCTAAAAATTTGTCCTGTGTGTTAGAATATTAGTCTTCTTGTTAGAGGATTCATCTTCTGGATCAAAATTTGTTGTTTTTTTTTGCTTAAAAATAATTCTATCAACTCAAAATTTTACTATATAATTTTTTTGGTAAATTTATCCTCTTTATTTAAAAATTTCACTGTTTGGTTTAAAATGTATGCCTTTTGTTTTTATTAGAACATAATTCTTCTTATTTGAAAATTCAACTATCTACGAAACTAATTTATATCTAGTAAAAATTGATCTTTGTAGTAAAAAATTAATGCTTTTGTTTCAAAATTTAACTATCTGGTAAAAAATTATTCTTTTTTTTGGTTTAAAATTACTATTGTAAACAAAATCGAACTATTCCTATGCCACTTAAATTTAAAAAAAAAATAAAAATTCAACTACTTGGCTAGGCTGAACTGCTGTGTTGATAATTTATTTTTCTTTTGATTGATTCTTAATTGTAATGGCAATTATTTTGATTAAAAATTTGTCTTTTGGTTTAAAACTGAACTATTTTGTGAAAAATTCGTTTTTGTTTGTTTTATTAGTGATTTTTTCAATTAAAAATTTGATTGTTTCATTTTTTATTAAAAATTTATATTTTTTTAGATAAGAATTTGAATATTTGGATAAAAATCTATGTATTTTGTTAAAAATTCATTTTTCTGGGTAGAAAATCAATCTTCTTGTGCTGTTGAAAATTCGTTTTTTTCGCTTTACAGTTATCTTTCTCAACTCAAAATGGACCTATTTTCTATCCTATCTTTTTTAGTTCAAAAATATACTATTTGGTTGAAAAATCATGTATTTATCTGAAAAATTGACTTTTTCGGAAGAAAATCGATCTTATTGGCTGAAGATTCAACCATTGGGTTAAAAATCGAACTTTTTTGTTGGAAAATCGTATAAATATTAACTAAAGTAAAAAAAAATTATTTTAAATTTAGGGGAAAAAATGCCAACAAAATTTTCAAATGTTTAGCAAAATTTAAGCTAAATTTTTAAACCAAGTAGACAAATTTTAATAGAAAAAATTAAATTTTATACAAAGGAAGATTCTTTACTAAACAGAGAAAAAATTGCAAACAAGTTGTTGAATTCTCAAGCTAAAAGGTGAGATTTTCTGCAAAATAGTCTAATTTTCCACCACAAAAATTTTTAACTAGAAAAGCTAAAATTTTCAACAAAAAAAAATGAATTTTTGACTGAAAACGACAAATTTCGAGAAAATAATTGAATTTTAAACAAAAAAAGATGAATTTGCAAATAAAAATTGAAATATTAAAAATTTTAGTTAAAAAAATAGATTCCTAACAAAAAAATTTAACAAAATAGAAAAATGTTCAGCCAAAGATATGAATTTTCAATTATGATGATAAATCTTCAATTAAAATCGATAAATTTTCAGTTAAAGAAGTAATTTTTTAACAAAGAAAAAAATTTTTTAACAAATTAGTTAAATTTCTAACCGAAGAGATGAATTTAAAAAAAAAATAATAATTACTAACTAAGAAAACGAGTTTTGAACAAAAGATTTGAACAAAGAATATAATTTTTAAAGAAAACGATAAGTTTCCGACCAAGAATATAATTTGTCTACCAAAAAAGATGAATTTTTAACAAAATAGATACATTTTTAAAGAAGCAGCTGAATTTTAAACTAAAAAAGATTGATTTTCATTAAAAAACAGCATAAATCAATTTAAATTTCTAAAAAATTGACTTCTTAAACAAGAAAATAATTTTTTTAAAAAATTGTATAATTTTTGACCAAGATATGGATTTTTAAATAATATAATAATCTTTTAACAAAGTCATTTAATTTTCAACCAAGCAGTTAAGTTTTCGATGTAAAAGATTAACTTTCTACCAAAAAATACAAATTTATTAGAAATTTATAGATTTTTAATAAAATGGTTAAATTTTCACACAAATAGTTGAATTTTCAACAAAAATAGTTGAATTTTTAATTTTGAAAAACAGTCCAATTCACAATAAAAAAATTATTTACGAACTAAATTATTGAATTTTTAAAAAAATTATTACATTTTTGATAAAATGATAAAACTTTTAACCACAAAATATGAATTGTCCACAAAAAATATAATATCATTGAAGCAAACTAAAAACAATGCGAGCATAAAATTTAGACTTCCTTTTTATCGCATCTACATTCCAATTTATTGACTTTTTACAACTTTACCAATTCAAAATTGTTCATTTTATTTCGATTTAATAATGAAATTTTTAATTTCTATTATTTTATGAAATTGACGAATTTCTTATTTTGTATAAATAAAATAAGTAAATGAAGCAGAATAAAAAAATATACATTTTTTGTGTTACCAAATGGCCTTTCTCAAAACTATAATTGCTGCAGAAATATATATTTTGAAATCCAAATAATAACAATAATTTATAATAATTGCAAATATTTAAATAATTGAATAAAATGTTGTAACTGTGGACAACTAAATAAAAAAATTGGTTAATAACTAATGGAAGTTTATTATATAATGCCTTTATATAATTTCTTTAACCACATTGTAGGAAACATTTCTAGGAACATTCGCTAATTAGGGGGATCGATTTTTAATCAGAGGGTGTATTTAGAGACCACCAGGGCTTTACATATTTTATAAAGAGCTCCTGCATAACGAGCAAATTTTTTCTTCGACTCAATGTGGTAAAATTTTAGGAAACGAAATGACAGTATTTTTTCATTTTAGTTGTTTATTTTATAATTTAAAATTTTCAAAAATATATATATATATATTTCCTAATAATAAATCGATATGCATTCTAGTGAAACTTCATACTCGGGGAAAAGCAATGTTTAATACAATAAAAAGTTTTAAATAAATATTTAATTTTAAAGATAATTTTGCATTAATTTTCAAGATTATGAAAATATAATTTTCGTAAGATTATTGAAAAAAAATTTTTTTTTTTCGAAGATTCCAGATACTTCAAGTCGAAATTTAAAAAATTATCGAAACAAAATTTCATCTTGAACCAAAAACTTAAATTTTTAATTAATAACGAATTAAATTTGAAATGAAAAAAAGAGCTTTATTTGACCAAAAAAGATCAATTTTAAAAAAATTGTTGAATCCTCAACCAAAAAAGATTAAATTTTAACCAAAAAGTTGCATTTTCAGTCAAAAAAAAATTAAATTTTCACTCAAAAGGGACGATTTTTCTACACAATAGTTTCTGCTAAAAAGATGAATTTAAAAAAAAAAAATGAATTTTAAAATCAACAGTAACATTTTCAACCAAAGAAATGAACTGTTAACTGAAATGATGACTCTCCATAAAAATAAATAAAAAAGACAATTTTTAAACAAAATAGATTTTCAACCAATGAGATGAGTTTTTAGTAAAAGAGTTTAATCGAGTAGCTGAATATTTATTTAAAAAAATAAATTATCATCAAAAAATGTAATAGTTAATATTTAAATTAACAAATATTGTTTTATAATTAAAAAACACTTAAATTAAACCCGAAGAAATACATTTTTCACAAAATAGTTTAATCTTCAACCAACGCAGATTATTTTTTAACTAAGAAGTTATATTTTTATTAAAAAAGCCTTAAGTTTTTACTTCAACAGATGCATTTTTAATCAGAAAAAATGAAGTCTTAACTAATTAGTCGATCTCTTATGCAAAATTATTAATTAAGTTCACGTATAAATATAAAAGCGAGAAAAATAATAATTTTCAAGCAGAAAGATTAATTTTTTGCCACAAAAGACGAATTTTCAACCAAGATTTCGGTTGATTTTGAAAAATAAATACTCGATTAAATTTAAATTTGCAAAATTCTTCTAATCTTAATATTATTTGTTATTTTTATAATTTTTTAAGTTATTCGACCTGATATCATTAATTTTAAATTGCATTAATTCAAGTCGAAAATATTTTTAAATGAGTTCATTGAATTATAATTGTTACAAATCTATGATTGACTAAAATTCCAAACCACACATAATCATTGTTGATATATTAACAAAACTAGCTGTGAATTCGATCTAGAGCGTTTCCACTATATATTTATGGTGCTCATTTCACGAGCACTTTGCTTTCCGTTAGCAAATGGATTCGCTTCTTCGTAGAGGAAGCATTAGTGATTTTCCCAATAATAGACAAGCTAAATTTTTCATTTTGATCAATCTAAGAATAGAAATTTTCAAAAAATACAAAATTACAAAATAATACAAAG
>JAUELO010034590.1:0-10564 GCA_032357855.1 Amphibolips quercusostensackenii | reverse complement strand
AAAGCTCAATTATCAGCAAAGAATAATTTTCTACCAAAAAAGATCAATTTTAAGCTATATGCATGAATTTTAAACAAGATAGTTGAATTCTGCATAATAAAAAAATAAGGATTTTCAACAAAAGATGGAATATTCAAATTTTCCGAAAAAAATTAATTTAAACAGAAAATTTCAACAAAATAGTTAAATTTTCAACCAAAGAAAAGAATTTTTAATTAAAAAGATAAATTTTCAACAAAGAAAATTAATTTTCTACCAAAAGAGATCATTTTTCAACAAAAAAATGGAATTACATTTTCAGTTTAAGAAATTAATTTCTAACCAAAGAAAAAGAACTTTCAAGAATATAGTTAAATTTTCAACCAAGAAAATAAATTTGTAACCAAAAAGCTCAATTATCAGCAAAGAATAATTTTCTACCAAAAAAGATCAATTTTAAGCTATATGCATGAATTTTAAACAATATAGTTGAATTCTGAATAATAAAAAAATAAGGATTTTCAACAAAAGATGGAATATTCAAATTTTCCGAGAAAAATTAATTTAAACAGAAAATTTCAACAAAATAGTTGAATTTTCAACCAAAGAAAAGAATTTTCAACCAAAAAGAAAAATTCTTAGCCAAGAAGAATAATTTTCGACCAAAAAAGATCAATTTTGTACAAAATAGGAATTTTCAACGAGATAGTTGGATTTTGAACAAGAAAATAAGATTGATTTTTAACAAAAAATGGAATACTTAAATTTGAAAAAAAAATTAATTTTTAATTTAAAAAAAACAACAAATTTTCAACAACACAGTTAAAAATTTAAACCAAAGAAACGAATTTTTAACCAAAAAGATAAATTTTCAGCCAAGAAGATTGATTTTACACCAAAAAGGATATTTTTGGCACAAAATACATGAATTCCCCACCAAAGAGTTGAAGTTTTAACTAAAAAATCAAGCAGTTAAATTTTCAGTTACATGATATAAAATTTTAACAAAAAAAAAAAAAAATTTCAACAAAATAGTTAAATTTGCAACCAAAGAGATGAATTTTCAACAAAAAATATCAATTTCCAACAAAATAGTTAAATTTTTAACATTTTTAATTATAATTTTAATTAAAAAATCAAGCGGTTAAATTTTCTGTTAGAAAAATAAAATTAACACAAAAAAAAGGAATTTTCAACAAAAGAGTTCAATTTGCAACCAAAGAAAAGAATTTTTAACCAAAAAGATAAATGCTCAGCCAAGAAGAATAATTTTCTACCAAAAAAGATCAATTTTGTACAAAATAGAAATTTTCAACCAGATAGTTAAATTTTGAACAAGAAAAAAAGATGGATTTTTAACAAAAAATGGAATAGTTAAATTAAAAAAAAAAAATTAATTTTCAATTTAAAAAAACAAACAAATTTTCAACAAAATAGTTAAAAATTTAAACCAAAGAAATGAATTTTTAACCAAAAAGATAAATTTTCAGCCAAGAAGATTGTTTTTCCACCAAAAAGGATATTTTTGGCACAAAATACATAAATTCCCAACCAAAGAGTTGAAGTTTTAACAAAAAAATGGTGGATGATCAAATAAATAATCGAATAGTTGAGTTTTTAGTTAGAAAAATTAATTCTCAACAACAAAAAAATGATTTTCCAACAAAACAGTAGAATTTTTAACAAAAAATATCAATTTCCAACAGAATAGTTAAATTTTTAAATATTTTTAACTATAATTTTAACTAAAAAATCAAGTGGTTGAATTTTCAATTAGAAAAATAAAATGTTAACAAAAAAAAAGGATTTTTCAACAAAATAGTTACATTTGCAACCAAAGAAATGAATTTCCAACAAAATAGTTAAATTTTCAACAAAAAATATCAATTTCAAACAGAATAGTTTAATTTTTAACTATTTTCAACTATAATTTCAACTAAAAAATCAAGCGGTTAAATTTTCAGTTAGAAAAATAAAATTTTAACAAAAAAAAAGGAATTTTCAACAAAATAGTTAAATTTGCAACCAAAGAAAAGAATTTTCAACCAAAAATATCAATTTTCAACAGAGAAGTTCAATTTTTAACTATAATTTAACTAAAAAAAACAAACAGTTAAAATTTTAACAACAAAAAAAGGAATTTTCAACAAAATAGTTAAATTTGCAAGCAAAGAAGTGAATTTCCAACGAAATAGTAGAATTTTCAACAAAAAATATCAATTTCTAACAAAATAGTTGAATTTTTAACTATTTTCAACTATAATTTTAAATGAAAAATCAAGCGGTTCAATTTTAACTTAGAAAAATAAAATTTTAACAAAAAAACAGGAATTTTCAACAAAATGGTTAAATTTGCGACAAAAAAAATGAATTTCCAACAAAATAGTTAAATTTTCAACTAAAAAAATCAATTTCCAACAGAATAGTTAAATTTTTAACTATTTTTAACTATAATTTTAACTAAAAAATCACACGGTTAAATTTTCAGTTACAAAAATGAATATTCAACAACAACAAACAAAGAATTTTTAACAAAATAGTTAAGTTTGCAACAAAAGAAAAAAAATTTCAACCAAAAAGATCAATTTTCAACAGAATAGAGAAATTTTTTAACAAAAAACTGAAATTTTGACAAAATAGTTGAATTTCCAACCAAGAGGATTAACGTTTTACCAAAAAGACGAATGTTCAACTAAATATATGAATTTCAACTAAAGAATATTATAAATTTTCAAACAAAAATGGAAAAGTTATATGGTCAGTTCAAAAATTAATTTTTGTCCATAAAAAAAGGATTTTCAACAGAGTAGTTAAGTTTTTAGCCAAAGAAATTATTTTTCAACTGAAAAGGTGAATTTTTCGCCAGGAAGATTAATATTCTGCTACAAAAGAAGAATTTTCAAAAAAATAAATGAATTTCCCACCAAATAGTTGAAATCTTAACAAAAAATATCGCTTTTCCACAAAAAAGTTTAATTTTCAACAGAATAGTTGATTTTTTAGCTATAATTTTAAACTAGAAAATCAAATAGTTAAATTTTCAGTTGGAAAAAAAAATTTCCAACAAAATAGAATTTTCAACCAAAAACATCCCTTTTCAACAGAATAGTTAAATTTTTAACTACAATTCTTAACTAAAAAATCGAATAGTTAAATTTTCAGTTGAAAAAATTAATTTTCACAAAAAAAAATAAATTTAAACAAAGTAGTTCAGTTTTTAACCACAGAAAAGAATTTTCAACCAATAAGATCAATTTTCAACCAAGAAGATTGACACTCAACAAAATTCATGAATTTTAACTAAAGAATATAAATTTTCAAACAAAATGAAAGTTATATTTTTAGTTTAAAAAATTAATTTTCTACTAAAAAATGAGTTTTCAATAAAAAAATTAAATTTTCAACCATAGAAAAACAATTTTCAACAAAGTAGTTAAATTTTCAACCAAAGAAATAAATTTTCAACTAATAAGATAAATTTTTCACCAAAAAATTAATATTCTGCTACAAAAGAAGAATTTTCATCAAAATACATTAATTTTCTACCAAATAGTTGATTTTTAATAAAAAAGATAGACTTTCAACTATAAGTTGAATAGTTAAATTTTCATTTTAAAAAAAATTCATTTGGTACCAAAAAATTAACTGTCAACAAAATTGTTAAATTTTCAACCAAAAAGATGAAATTTTCAGCCAAGATTAATTTTTTACCAAAAAGGTTACATTTGGCACAAAATATATGAATTCTCCACCAAAGAGTTGAAGTTTTAACAGAAAAAAAAGATGGATTTTCAAACAAAAAATTGAATAGTTAAATTTTCGGTTACAAAAATAAATTTTCAGAAACAAAAAAATAAATTTTTAACAAAACAGTTGAATTTTCAACCAAAAAGATCAATTTTTAACAAAATGTTTAAATTTTTTAACAACAAAAAATGATTTTTTAACCAAACAGTGAAATTTTTGGCTAAAAAGATGATTTTTCAACCAAGAGGATTAACGTTCTACGAAAAAGACGAATGTTAAACAAAATACATTAATACAGTTAAAATTTCAACCAAAGAAATGGATTTTTAACCAAAAAGATACATTTTCAGGCAAAAAGATTAATTTTTTACCAAATTTGATAAACCTGGCACAAAATATATACATTTTCTACCAAACAGTTCAATTTTCAATTAACGAAAAAAATTTTCAACAAAAAAAGACCATTTTTAACAACAACAAAAATGAATTTTTGACCAAATAGCTGAATTTTTGACCAAAAGGATGAATTTTCTACAACAAAAAAACAACGAATTTTCAACAAAGTAGTTAAATTTTCATCCCAAGAAATGAATTTTCAACTAATAAGGTGAATTTTTCACTGAAATGATTAATATTATGCTAGAAAAGAAAATTTTTCAACAAAATACATGAATTTTCCACCAAATAGTTAAATTTTTAATGAAAAAGATGGACTTTCAACTATAAGTTGAATAGTTAAATTTTCAGTTAAAAAAAATTAATTTTTTACCAAAAAATTAACTGTCAACAAAATAGTTAAATTTTCAACTAAAGAAAAAGAAGTTTTAACAAAATAGTTAAATTTTCAAGCAAAGAAATGAAGTTTCAACCAAAAAGATAACTCTTCATTCAAGAAAAATAATTTTATATAAAGAAAAATTTTGGACAAAATACATGAATTTTCAACCAGATAGTTAAATTTTGAACGAAAAAAGATGGATATTCAACAAAAAATGAAATATGTAGTTAAATTTTCAACAACAAAATTAATAATTTACAAAAAAAGAATTTCAATAAAATAGTTAAACTGTCAACCAAAGAAATGAATTTACAACCAGGAGGATGAATGGGCAACAAAATAGTTAAATTTTTAATCAAAGAAATCATTTTTAAACTATAATAATGAATCTTGAATAAAAAGAAATAAATTTTTAATCAAACAGCTGAATCTTAGCCAAAAAGATGAATTTTCAACCAAGGAGATTAATTTTCTACCAAAAAAAAATAAATTTAGTACAAAATACATGAATTTTAAACTAGATAGTTAAATTTTAAACAAAAAAAGAAGGAATTTTCAACAAAAAATTAAATATCTTAATTTTTATGATAAAAAAATGAATTTTCAACCTAAAAAAATGAATTTTCAACCAAATAGTTCAACTTTCAACCAGAGAAATGAATATTCAACCCAAAAGATCAATGTTATGCCAAGAAGAAATTTTATACGAAAAAAGATAAATTTTGAATAAAATACATGAATTTCAAAGCAGACAGTAGAATTTTGAACAAAAAGATGGATTTTCAATAAAAAATGGATTAGTTCAAATAGAAAAAAATTAATTTGAAAAAAAATTCAGTAAAATAGTTAAATTTTAAACCAAAAAAAAAAAGAATTTTTAACAGAATAGTTAAATTTTTTACCAAGAAAAAATTTTTTTTGACCAAATAGTTGAATTTTCGACCAAAAAGATTAATTTTAAACCAAGAATATTAAATTTTCAACAGAAAGAAAAATGTTGAACAAAATACATGCATTTGAACTAAAAACGGAATAGTTGAATTCAAAAAAAAAAATTCATTTTCAACAAAAAAAGAATTATCAATAAAATAGGTAAACTTTCAACTAAGGAAATAAATTTTCAACAAAATGTTTAAATTTTTAACCAAAAATATCAATTTTCAACAGAATAGTTAAATTTTCAACTATTTTTAACTAAAAAATCATATGGTTAAATTTTCAGTTGGAAAAATAAAATATAAAAAAAATTATTAATAAAATAGTTACATTTTCATCCAAAAAGATAAATTTTGGATAAAATACATGAATTTTAAAGCAGACTGTAGAATTTTGAACAAAAACATGGATTTTCAATAAAAAATGGTTAGTTCAATTGGAAAAAAATTAATTTGAAAACAAAATTTCAGTACAACAGTTCAACTTTAAACCAAAGAAAAGAATTTTCAACAGAATAGTTAAAATTTTTTACCAAGAAAAAAATAATTGTTGAACAAACAGTTGAATTTTTAACCAAAAAGATTAATTTTAAATCAAGAATATTAAAGTTCTAACAAAAAGACAAATGTTCAAGAAAATACATGAATTTCAACTAAAAACGGAATAGTTCAATTAAAAAAATTAATTTTTAACAAAAAAATTTTTTTTCAATGATATAGTTAAATTTTCAACCAAAAATGTCAATTTTTGACGAAATAGTTAAATTTTTAACTATTTTTAACTAAAAAATCAAATGGTCAAATTTTTAGTTAGAAAAATGAATTAAAAAAAAAATTATTAATAAAATAGATTACATTTTCATCCAAAAAGATAAATTTTTGATAAAATACATGAATTTTAAAGCAGACAGTATAATTTTGAACAAAAAGATTGATTTTCAATAAAAAAATAGATTAGTTCAAGTGAAAAAAAAATTATTAAAAAAAAAAATGTCAATAGAATAGTTAAATTTTAAACCAAAGAAAAGAATTTTCAACAGATTAGTTAAATTTTTTACCCAAAAAAAAAGCATTTTTGATCAAATAGTTGCATTTTCGACCAAAAAGATTAATTCTTAAACCAAGACTATTTTTTAACTATTTTTAACTAAAAAATCAAATGGTCAAATTTTTAGTTAGAAAAATGAATTTTCAAAAAAAAAAAAGAAATTTTCAATAAAATAATTAAATTTTCAACCTAAAATATCAATTTCAAACAAAATAGTCAAATTTTTAACTATTTTTAAGTAAAAAATGAAATGGTCAAATTTTCAACAAAAAAAAACATTTCAATAGAATGGTTAAATTTTCAACCAAGAATATCAATTTTTAACAAAATAGTTAAAATTGTAACTATTTTTAACTAAAAAATCAAATCAAATTTTCAATAAAATGGTTTAATTTTCAACCAAAAATATCAATTTTTAACAAAATAGTTAAATTTTCAACTATTTTTAACTAAAAAATCAAATGGTCAAATTTTCAGTTAGAAAAAGTGAATTTTCAAACAAAAAAATATTATAAAATAGTTACCTTTTCATCCAAAAAGAAAAATTTAAGATAAAATACATGAATTTTAAAGCAGACAGTAGAATTTTGAACAAAAAGATTGATTTTCAATAAAAAAATAGATTAGTTCAATTGAAAAAAAAAATTAATTAAAAAAAAAATGTCAATAGAATAGTTAAATTTTAAACCAAAGAAAAGAATTTTCAACAGATTAGTTAAATTTGTTACCCAAAAAAAAAGCATTTTTGACCAAATAGTTGAATTTTCGACCAAAAAGATTAATTCTTAAACCAAGAACATTAAAGTTCCAACAAAAAGAAAAATGATCAACAAAATACATGAATTTCTACTAAAATAAAAATAGTTCAATTTGAAAGAAAAATTATTTTTCAACAAAAATAAGAACTATCAATAAAATAGTTCAACTTTAAACTAAGGAAATAAATTTTGGACCAAGAAGATCAATTTTCAGCCACCAAGATTAATTTTTTACCAAAAGAGATTAATTTGGTACAAAATACATGAAGTTTCAATAAAATAGTTAAATTTTCAACCAAAAATATCAATTTTATACAGAATAGTTCAATTTTCAACTATTTTTAACTAAAAAATCAAATAGTCAAATTTTTAGTTAGAAAAATAATTTTTCAACATAAAAAGAATTTTTCAATAAAATAGTTAAATTTTCAACCAAAAATATCAATGTTTAACAACATAGTTAAATTTCTAACTATTTTTAACTAAAAAATCAAACGGTCAAATTTTCAGTAAGAAAAATGAATTTTCAAAAAAAAAAACTTATTAATAGTTAAATTTTCAACCAAAAACATAAATTTAAAATAAAATACGTAAATTTTAAAGCAGACAGTAGAATTTCGAAAAAAAGATGGATTTTCAATAAAAAATAGATTAGTTCAATTGGGAAAAAATTAATTTGAAAACAAAATTTTAATAGAATAGTTAAATTTTAAACCAAAGAAAAGAATTTTCAACAAATTAGTTAAATTTTTTAACAAGAAAAAAAAATCATTTTTAAGCAAATAGTTGAATTTTCGGCCAAAAAGATTAATTTTAAACCAAGAATATTAAAGTTCTAACAAAAAGACGAATGTTCAACGAAATACATGCCTTTCAACTAAAAACAGAATATTTCAATTTGAAATAAAAATGAAGTTTTAACAAAAAAAGAATTATCAATAAAGTAGTTAAACTTTCAACTAAGGAAATAAATTTTGAACCAAGAAGATCAATTTTCAGCCAACAAGATTAATTTTTTACCAAAAAAGATGAATTTGGTACAAAATACATGAATTTTCTATCAAATAGTTGAACTTTTAACACAAAAAGATTAATTTTTAACAAAAAATCGAATATTTAAGTTTTTAGTTAGAACAATGAATTTTCAAAAAAAAAAAAAATGAATTTTCACCAAAATGGTTAAATTTTCAACCAAAAATATCAATTTTCAACAGAATAGTTAAATTCGTAACTATTTTTAACTAAAAAATCAAATAGTGAAATTTTTATTGAGAAAAATGAATTTTCAACAAAAAAAAAGACATTTTCAATAAAATAGTTAAATTTTCAACCAAAAATATTAATTTTTAACAAAATATTTAAATTTTTAACTATTTTTAACTAAAAAATCAAATAGTTAAATTTTCAGTTAGAAAAATGAATTATAAAAAAAATTTCAGTAAAATAGTTCAATTTCAAACCAAAGAAAAGAATTTTCAACAGAATAGTTAAATTTTTTACCAAGAAAAAAAATAATTGTTCAACAAATAGTTGAATTTTTAACCAAAAAGATTAATTTTAAATCAAGAATATTAAAGTTCTAACAAAAAGACAAATGTTCAAGAAAATACATGAATTTCAACTAAAAACGGAATAGTTCAATTAAAAAAATTAATTTTTAACAAAAAAATTTTTTTTCAATGATATAGTTAAATTTTCAACCAAAAATGTCAATTTTTGACGAAATAGTTAAATTTTTAACTATTTTTAACTAAAAAATCAAATGGTCAAATTTTTAGTTAGAAAAATGAATTAAAAAAAAAATTATTAATAAAATAGATTACATTTTCATCCAAAAAGATAAATTTTTGATAAAATACATGAATTTTAAAGCAGACAGTATAATTTTAAACAAAAAAATGTATTTTCAATCAAAAATAGATTAGTTCAATTGAAAAAAATTAATTAAAAAAAAAAATTTCAGTAGAAGTTAAATTTTAAACCAAGGAAAAAAATTTTCAACAGAATAGTCAAATTTTTGACCAAAAAAAAAAATTTTTTTGACCAAATAGTTGAATTTTCGACCAAAAAGATTAATTTTAAACCAAGAATATTAAATTTTCAACAAAATGCATGCATTTCAACTAAAAACGGAATAGTTGAATTCAGAAGAAAAGTTAATTTTCGAAAGAAAAAGAATTATCAATTAAAAAGTTAAACTTTCAACTAAGGAAATAAATTTTAAACCAAAAAGATCAATTTTCATCCAACAAGACTAATTTTTCACCAAAAGAGATAAATTTGGTACAAAATAAATGAATTTTTCATCAAATAATTGAACTTTCAACAAAAAAAGATTAATTTTCAACAAAAAATCAAATATTTAAGTTTTTAATTAGAACAATGAATTTTCAAACAAAAAAAATGAATTTTCAACAAAATGGTTAAATTTTTAACCAAAAATATCAATTTTCAACAGAATAGTTGAATTTGTAACTATTTTTAACTAAAAAATCAAATGTGGAAATTTTCGGTTAGAAAAATGAATTTTCAACAAAAAAAAAAAGACATTTTCAATAAAATAGTTCAATTTTCAACCAAAAATATTAATTTTTAACAGAATATTTAAATTTTTAACTATTTTCAATTAAAAAATCAAATGGTTAAATTATCAGTTAGAAAAATGAATTTTGTAGAAATTATTGATGTAAGTTTTTGGCTTTAGACAATCCCCCAGCGATTATTATGGATAATATGGGCAAAGAAAAATGAATTTCCAAAAAAAAAACTTATTAATAGTTCAATTTTCAACCAAAGAGTTCAATTTTTATCCAAAAAGATGAATCTTCAACCAAGAAGACGAATTTTGAACAAAAAAAAAGACATTTTCAATGAAATGGTTAAATTTTCAACCAAAAATATTAGTTTTCAACAGAATAGTTAAATCTTTAACTATTTTTAACTAAAAAATCATATGGTTAAATTTTCAGTTGGAAAAATAAAATATAAAAAAAATTATTAATAAAATAGTTACATTTTCATCCAAAAAGATAAATTTTGGATAAAATACATGAATTTTAAAGCAGACTGTAGAATTTTGAACAAAAACATGGATTTTCAATAAAAAATGGTTAGTTCAATTGGAAAAAAATTAATTTGAAAACAAAATTTCAGTACAACAGTTCAACTTTAAACCAAAGAAAAGAATTTTCAACAGAATAGTTAAAATTTTTTACCAAGAAAAAAATAATTGTTGAACAAACAGTTGAATTTTTAACCAAAAAGATTAATTTTAAATCAAGAATATTAAAGTTCTAACAAAAAGACAAATGTTCAAGAA
>JAUELO010034580.1:0-10564 GCA_032357855.1 Amphibolips quercusostensackenii | reverse complement strand
AAGTTTTTTCATAACAATAACTTTTATTATTATTTAAACGTTTTGTGGTATAAGATTATTTAGTGTACAATGTATAGTGTTGAATATTTTGATTTTAAAAATTATTTATTGTAGGTCTTTATTTCTGTGCTTTTATTTTAAATTTCGAGAATTTTGAAATGCATATTTAAAGAATTGCAAAAATATTTGAATTTGAAAATTTTGGATAAAAATTGTTTTAAATTAAGTTGTATTTATTAAATTTATTTGGTTTGAAAAATTGGAAGAATTGTTGAAAAATTGATATAAATTTGTTGTTTTGTAGATTCATGAGGACCAAGTTTATAAAAATGATTTGATTATTGGTTTTGAATTCTGGTATGCGACGTTTTGTTTAAATAATTCACCTGATATAAATAAATTTTTGTTTTTAAATACTGAACTATACTTCTAGTAACGAAAATAGAAAGTATTAAAATATTTTTGAATTCATTCAAAATGAAAGAATATACAGATTTTAACGTTAAAAATTGAATAGTTTTATTTGAAAATTTGAGTAGTTAGATTCATTTAAATGTTCAATTGATATTTTATGAGTTATTTTCACTTTTAATATAAATTAAAAATGTTACATTTGTAATTAAATATTTTTATTTATTTTTTAAATCTTATTCGACTCTCATTGTAGTTGAAACTATTTTATTTGTAAATATTTCAATAAATTTTTTTTTTAATTATTAGCAATATTGGTTTGTATATTTTAAATTAGTGATTATAAATTAAGTATTTAAAGCTTTAGAATTTAAAATGAAACTTTTATTTAAACTTTATTTTAAAAAATTGATTTTAAAAAATTTATTTTAAAATGTTATTTTAAAAAATAAAAAAAAATTTTTTAATCTAAAAAATTTTTAAAAACTTATTTTATTTAAACTTTCATTAAACTTTGGATTGGAAAAGTACATTTTTGTAGTTGAAAATAATTTATTTGTAAAAATTTCAATAAATTAAGTATTTAAAGCTTTAGAATTTAAAATTAAACTTTTACATCAACTTTATTTTAAAAAATTTATTTTAAAATTTATTTAAAAAAATTAAAAAAATTTTTTTTTTAATTTTCAAAAATTTTTTAAAATTTATTTTATTTAAACTTTCACTAAAATTTGGATTGAAAGAGTAAATTTTTTTCTGTTAATATTGCAGGGGCAAAGGTTGCAATTAAGTCAAAGAGGTTCTGATGTGTCTGATACGATAGATTCTAGTATAGCTCATCAAGTACAAAGTCAGGTATTTATTTTTCTAAAGTTTGAATTTGTTTAAATTTTAATATTACATTTAATTTTAAATTAAAAATAATGAATTTTTATGCAAAAATTTTATTTAAAAAAAAAGTTTAATCAGGAAAGGAAAATTTTTTATTTTTAAGGTTTTCCTTTAGACAGAAAGAAGGAAATATTTAAATCTTTTTTTAAAAATAATTTTGTTATCTTCTTTGAATCGCAAGAGGTATAGTTTTGGTTTCTTATTTTTAGTATTTAGTTTTATGTCTTCTTGAAATATTTTTTGGTCTAGAATATTTTATTTATAAATAATTTCATGTTTTTCAATGTTAGCAATATTTAATTGTTTATTTTGGATTCAAATTTAAGATCTTTGGAATAAAAAGTTTTAACAATTTAAAACTTTTATATTAAAATTAATCTTCAAACGTTATAGATTTTATTTTATTTTTTTAAATTTATTAAAAATGTAATTTAATTTTAAACGAAAAAGAGACTATGTTCTCAATTTACGTGGAAAATGTAATTTTTTAGAACTATAACTTTTATGATTATTTAAACTTTTTGTGCTACAAGATTATTCAGTTTACAATGTGCAGTTTTAAGTATTTTTGTTTTAAACTTTATCTATTGTAGGTCTTTATTTCTGTGCTTTTATTTAAAATTTCAATAATTTTGAAATGCATATTTGAAGAATTGCAAAAATATTTGGATTTAAAAATTTTTGATAAAAATTGTTTTAAATTAAGCTGTATTTGTTAAAATGATTTGGTTTGAAAAATTGGGAGAGTTGTTGAACAATTGAAAGAAATTAGTTGTTTTGTAGATTCATGATGACTAAGTTAGTAAAAATGATATAATTATAGATTTTGAATTCTGGGATGCGACATTTTGTTTAATCACCTAATATACATAAATTTTTTTTTTAAACTGGACTATACTTCTAGTAACGAAAATAGAAAGTATTAAGATATTTTTGAATTTATTCAGAATGAAAGAATATACAGATTTTAAAGTTAAAAATTAAATAGTTTTATTTGAAAATTTTATTAGTTAGATTAATTTAAATGTTTAATTGATATTTTATGATTTATTTTTACTTTTAATATAATTTTGAAATGTTACATTTGTGATAAAATATTTTAATTTATTTTTAAAATCTTATTTGAGTGTCATTGTAGTTGAAAATATTTTATTTGTAAATATTTTAATGCATTTTCTTTTAATTTTTAGCTATATATAAAAATTTTTTCAAATTTATTTTATTTAAACTTCTATTAAACTTTGGATAGGAGGAGTAAATTTTTTTTCTGTTAATATTGCAGGGGCAAAGGTTCCAATTGAGTCAAGGAAGTTCTGATGTGTCTAATACGATAGATTCTAATATGGTTCATCATCAAGTACAAAGTCAGGTAATTATTTTTTTAAACTTTGGATTTGTTTAAATTTTAATAATTAATTTAATTTTTATTAAAAGTAATAAATTTTTATGTAAGCATTTTTTTTAAATGTTCAATTATCAGAGGGATATTTTTTATTTTTAAGGTTTTTGTTTAAATGGAGAGAAGGAAATATTTGAACTTTTTTTCTTGAAATAATTTTGTTATCTTTTTTGAATCGCCAGAGGTATAATTGGTTTATTATTTTTAGTATTTAGTTTTATGTCTACTTGAAATATTTTTTGGTCGAAAATATTTTATTTATTAATAATTTAATGTTTTTTTTATGTTCAGCAATATTTAATTGTTCTTTGGATTTGTAATAAAGATTTTTTGGATAAAAAGTTTTGACAATTTAAAATTTTTATATTAAAATCAATTTTCAAACGTTATAATTTTTATTATTTTATTTTTAATTTATTAAAAATTTAATTTAATTTCAAACGAAAAGGAGACCATATTCTCAATTTGCATGGGAAATGTAAGTTTTTTTATTACCATAACTTTTATTATTATTTAAATATTTTGTAGTATAAGTTTATTTAGTTAACAATGTTTAGTATTATAATTTTTATTTCAAACATACTTTGGATTATAAATTATAAATTTGGATTATAAAGTGATAATAAATAAAGTATTTAAGGCTTTACAATTTAAAATGAAACTCAATTAAATTTTATTTTATGAAATTTATTTAAAAATTTATTTTAAAAAATTAAAAAAAAAAATTTTCAATTTCGAACATTTTTTTAAATTCTATTTAAACTTTTATTAAACTTTGGATAAGAGGAGTAAATTTTTTTCTATCAATATTACAGGGGCAAAGGTTGCAATTGGGTCAAAGAAGTTCTGATGTGTCTAATACGATAAATTCTAGTATGCGTCATCAAGTTTAAAGTCAGGTCATTATTTTTTTAAAGTTTGAATTTGTTCAAATTTTAATATTAAATTTAATTTCCAATTAAAAGTAATGAATTTCTATGTGAAAATTTTATTTAAAAAAATGTTCAAATAGGAAAGAGATATTTTTTATTTTTAAGATTTCTGTTTAAATGGAAAGAGGGGAATATTTGGAACTTTTTTTTTGGAATAATTTTGTTATCTTTTTTGAATCGCAAGAGGTATAATTTTCTTTTATTATTTTTAGTATTCAGTTTTATGTCTACTTGAAATATTTTTTGGTCGAAAATATTTTATTTATTAATAATTTAATGTTTTTTTCATGTTCAGCAAAATTTAATTGTTTTTTGAATTTATAATAAAGATTTTTGGAATAAAAAGTTTTGACAATTTAAAACTTTTATATTAAAATTAATTTTCAAACGTTATAGTTTTTATTATTTTATTTTTAATTTAAAAAAAATTCAATTTAATTTCAAACGAAAAGGAGACTATATTCTCAATTTACATAGAAAATGTAAGTTCTTTTATAACCATAACTTTTATTATTGTTTAAATATTTTGTAGTATAAGATTATTTAGTTTACAATTTGTATTTTTAAATATTTTTATTGCAAACATCATCTATTGCAGGTCTTCATTTCTGTGCTTTTATTTTAAATTTCAAAAAGTTTGAAATGCATATTTGAAGAATTTGAAAAATATTTAAATTTAAAAATTTTGTATAAAAATTGTTTTAAGTTAAATTGTATTTATTAAATTTATTTAGTTTGAAAAATTGGGAGAATTGCTGACAAATTGAAATAAATTAGTTGTTTTGCAGATTCATGATGACGAAGTTTATAAAAATCATTTGATAATTGATTTTGAATTATGGGATGCGACCTTTTGTTTAATCATTTGATATAAATAAATTTTTGTTTTTTAAAACTGAACTATATTTCTAGTAACGAAAATAGAAAGTATTAAGATATTTTTGAATTTATTCAGAATGAAAGAATATGCAGATTTTAATGTTAAAAATTAAATAGTTTTATTTGAAAATTTAAGTAGTTAGATTAATTTAAATGTTTAGTTGATATTTTATGAATTATTTTTACTTTTAATATAATTTTCAAATGTTACATTTGTAATTAAATATTTTAATTTATTTTTTAAATCTTATTCGAGTGTCATTGTAGTGAAAAATATTTTATTTGTAAATATTTCAATGCATTTTTTTTTTATTTTTAGCAATATTGGTTTGTTTATTTCAAATTAGTGATTATAAATAAATTATTTAAAGCTTTAGAATTTTAAATAAAAACTAATTAAATTTTATTTTATAAAATTTATTTAAAAATTTATTTTTAAAAATTATTTAAAAAAATTAAAAAAATTTTTTTTTTTAATTTCAAAAATTTTTTCAAATTTATTTTATTGAAACTTTTATTAAACTTCGGATAGGAGGAGTAAATTTTTTTCTGTTAATATTGCAGGGGCAAAGGTTGCAACTGGGTCAAAGAAGTTCTGATGTGTCTAATACGATAGATTCTAGTATGCGTCATCAAGTTCAAAGGCAGGTAATTATTTTTCTTAAGTTTGAATTTGTTTAAATTTTAATAATTGATATAATTTTAAATTAAAAGTAAAGAATTTTTATGTGAAAATTTTATTTAAAAAAATGTTCAATCAGGAAAGGGATATTTTTTAGTCTTAAGATTTTTGTTCGAATGGAAAGAAGGAAATATTTGTAACTTTTTTTTTTTGAATAATTTTGTTATCTTTCTTGAATCGCAAGAGGTATAATGTTCGTTTATTATTTTTAGTATTTAGTTTTATGTTTTCTTGAAATATTTTTTGGTCGAAAATATTTTATTTATAAATGATTTTATTAATGTTTTTTAATGTTTAGCGATATATAATTGTTTATTTTGGATTTGAAATTAAGATCTTTGAAATAAAACGTTTTAAGAATTAAAAAGTTTTATATTAAAATTGATTTTGACACGTTATAGTTTTTATTATTATTTTTTCAATTTATTAAATATATTTTTTAATTTCAAATGAAAAAGAGGCTATATTCTTAATTTGTGTGGAAAATGTAAGTTTTATATAAATATAACTTTCATTTTTATTTATTTTTGAAATCTTATTTGAGTGTCATTGTAGTTGAAAATATTTTATTTGTAAATATTTCAATGCATTTTTTTAAAATTTTTAGCAAAATTGGTTTGTTTATTTCAAATTGGTGATTATAAATTAAGCATTTGAAGCTTCAGAATTTAAAATGAAACTCAATTAAATTTTATTTTATAAAATTTATTCAAAAATTTATGTTTAAAAATTTAAAAAAAAATTTTTAATTTCAAAAATTTTTTCAAATTTATTTTATTTAAACTTTTATTAAACTTTGGATAGGAGGAGTAAATTTTTTTCTGTTAATATTGCAGGGGCAAAGGTTGCAATTGGGTCAAAGCGTGTCTGATGTGTCGAATACGATAGATTCTAATATGGTTCATTATCAAGTACAAAGTCAGGTAATTATTTTATTAAAGTTTGAATTTGTTTAAATTTTCATATGAAATTTAATTTTTATTAATAGTTATAAATTTTCATGTGAACATTTTTTTTAATGTTCAATTATCAAAGGGATATTTTTTATTTTTAAGGTTTTTGTTTAGATGAAAAGAAGGAAATATTTGGAACTTTTTTTACATTCTCATTGTAGTGATTAATAATTTTGTTATCTTTTTTGAATGGCAAGTGGTATAATTTTGGTTTATTATTTTCAGTATTTAGTTTTATGTCTTGAAATATTTTTTGGTCGAAAATATTCTATTTATAAATAATGTAATTAATGTTCTTTTAATGTTTAGCGATATGTAATTGTTTATTTTGGATTTGAAATTAAGATCTTTGGAATAAAAAGTTTTAAGAATTTAAAATTTTTGTATGAAAATTGATTTTTAAACGTTATAGTTTTTATTATTTTTTTTTAGATTTATTAAACATTTAATTTAATTTCAAATAAAAAAGAGGTTATATTCTCTATTTACGTGGAAAATGTAAGTTTTATATGAATATAACTTTTATTATTATTTTAATGTTTTGTGATACAAGATTGTTTAGTTTACAATGTAGTTTTAAATATTTTTATTTCAAAAATGATGTAATGTAGGTCTTTATTTTTGTACTTTTATTTTATATTTCAAGAATATTGAAACGCATATTTGAAGAACTGCAAAAATATTTGAATTGAAAAATTTTGCATGCAAATTGTTTTCAAGTAAGTTTTCTCCATTAAATTTATTTGGTTGGAAAAATTGAAAGAGTTGTTAAAAAATTGAAAGAAATTAGTTGCTTTGTAGATTCATGATAATTTTTATGTTTATAAAAATGATATGATTATAGATTTTGAATTTTGGGATACGACATTTTGTTTAATTATCTGATAAAAATAAATTTTTGTTTCTAAAAACTGGACTATACTTCTAGTAACGAAAATAGAGAGTATTGAGATATTTTTGAATTTATTCAGAATGAAAGAATATGCAGATTTTAACGTTAAAAATTAAATATTTTTATATGAAAATTTTAGTAGTTAGATTAATTTAAATGTTCAATTGATATTTTATGAATTATTTTTACATTTAATATAATTGTGAAATGTTACATTTGTTATTAAATATTTTTATCTATTTTTCAAGTCTTATTTGAGTCATTGTAGTTGAAAATATATTATTTGTAAATATTTCAATGCATTTTTTTTAATTTTTAGCAATATTGGTTTGTTTATTTTTAATTAGTGATTATAAATTGAGTATTTGAAGTTTTAGAATTTATAATGAAACTTAACAAAATTTTATTTTATAAAATTTATTTAAAAATTTATTTATAAAATTAAAAAAAAATTCTTTTTCAATTTAAAAAATTTTTTCAAATTAAAAAAAAATTTTTTTTTAATTTTAAAAATTTTTTCAAATTTATTTTATTTAAACTATTATTAAACTTTGGATAAGAGGAGTAAATTTTTTTCTGTTAATATTGCAGGGGCAAAGGTTGCAATTGGGTCAAAGAGGTTCTGATGCGTCGAATACGATAGATTCTAATATGGTTCATCATCAAATACAAAGTCAGGTAATTATTTTTTTAAAGTTTGAATTTGTTTAAATTTTAATATGAAATTTTATTTTTATGAAAAGTAATAAATCTTCATGTAAATATTTTTTTTAAATGTTTAATTATCAAAATGATATTTTTTATTTTTAAGGTTTTTGTTTAAATAAATAGAAGGAAATATTTGGAACTTTTTTACATTCTCATTGTAATGAGAAGGTATTGGTTTTATTTTAAAATAATTTATTATTTTTTTTGAATTGCAAGAGGTATAATTTTGGCATATTATTTTTAGTATTTAGTTTTGTCTTAAAATATTTTTTGGTCGAAAATATGTTATTTATAAATAATGTAATTAATGTTCTTCTAATGTTTATCAATATTTAATTGTTTATTTTAGATTTGAAGTTTAGATCTTTGTTATAAAAATTTTTAACAAATTAAAATTTTTATATTAAAATTGATTTTAAATTGATGTTTAAAATAATTGATATTACAGGGTGATGACTTAACTCCTTTGCAGTTGAAAATGGAAGTTGTCGAAACCGAAAAAGAAAATCGCAATTATTATCGGCGAGGTGGTCGTTACGTTCGTTTCAAAAATAAAAAATATATCCAAAACCTGCAAAGACTACAAACACGAAGTGTTTCTAAGTTGTTAGTTAATTTAGCTGTTGAAGCTAATAATATTGTAAACTCTAATGAAAATAGAGGTAGAGGTAGAAGGCGAAAGTATGATAAATATCAGAATAATTTTTTCTGAATGAATTATATAAACTCATGTTTGTAGTTGTAAGTTAATTTAAAAAAAAAAGAAATGTTCACATATGTAATTTTTCAATAAGTTACAACAGTTAACAATCTATGAAAAAAATAAAATTCCGAAATTAAATCAATGTCTATCTTATTGTACTTGAATTTTTTGTTATACTTTATTATATTCTTGTATTTATATATAACAAATTTAATTTAAAATGAAAAGGCGACTTGATATTGGGCTTATTTGAAAATGAAAATTTGTTTTTAATACAAGTTTTTTTTATGTCTTATTTTTAATGAAGGTTGAATTTTTTTATTTTATTGATGTAAAGTAGAATTTTATATTTTTAAATTGTGTTTCTTTTGCTCAAAAAAACGGTGAGTCATGTGAAAATTGTTTGTTTTTAATGTGATTTTTTACAATTAATAGAAAAAGGATACATATAATCAAAAACTGATTAGTAACAAACTTGTAGTTCTTTTACAGGTAAGTAATTTTTGTCTTTTTAAGTTTTTGTCTAATATGTGTTTGTCCAAAATGTAATTTTTCTAAGTAAAATAAAAACTATATATTATATCAAAAATTGATTTAAAAAGAATCGAAAATTAAAATTGTTGCCCAAAAAATATTGAATAATGAATGAAAATCTGTAGATCCGTTTTGAGCGCATAATTTTGACCTTTGTATAATTTTTTGTATTTTGTATAGTTTGATTTCAATTCGAATTTTTATTATTTTTTGTGCTATTAAAAGTTTGAATATTCGATTTTTCAAAAAAATTCAAAGAAAGGTTGTAGGGATTCTAAAAAGTAATGTTTTTGATTATTTTAGGAATAAAATTCCGAAACTAAAGCAATATTTGTGTTTCACTAAACTCTCACTTTCAGTCAAGTGTTGGTGGTTATCTTTAAATTGTTTTGGTTTGAAAGCGGAAGACTACAAACGTAAACAATCAAGGCTGTAAGAACCATTCCTGTTGGATTTTTCTCTGTAATAAAAATATATTTGTTTTGTTTCGTCAGTTTTGTTATCTAATACACATAATAATTTAAAGTTGAAGAAAATCTCCAATGTTAGTCATATATATTAATTTAAGAGAAAATATCAAATTTCGTCTCGTAAATCAAATTGTATTTAAGTGATTTATATGTATATAATTGAATTTATGTTAGAAGGATTTGAAGTAAAAATTACTCAGAATTTAACAAACTTGAAACAAAAGTAAAGACGAATTTTTTTAAAAGAGGTGATTTTTTTGTCAATTAGTTATATTTAATAAAGAAATGCACTTCTGATGCAGTAGTTTAATTTTTAAATGAGAAGCTGAATTTTGTGCCAAAAACATGAATCATTAACCAAATATGTGTATAGTTAAATTTTGAGCAAAAAAGATGAATTATTTATAGGACATTTGAATTTTTAACCCGTAAAGATGCTTTGACATAAAAAACTTAATTTAATAATTTTATACAAAATATAAAACAGTTTAATGTTTTATCAAATAATTTAATTTTCTGTCAAAATAATTGCATTTTTAAACAGAAACAATTTTTTGAAATGTCTAAACAGAAAGTTATTTGGGATTAAATAAGTTGTGTTCAACTAAATATGTAGTTGAATTTTCTACGAAAAAGTTCATTTTTAAACAAAGAGTTGAATTATAAAACAAAATTTTTTTTACAGAAATAAGTTTTAAAATTATTTTTTTCTTTAGATTGTACTGCCCCCTTTTATCGCTCTGCTACTGGTGGTCGAGCATGATTGCGAATCATCTCTCGCCTTGCGCACTGAAGAAACTACTAGGAGCAGTCGTTCTAGGAAGACTCAAACTGGGGGGATTAAAGCCGAGTGTTTAGTGTATTATTATACAGGAGTTTTTTATGCAAGAGTTTTTTATATAGGAGTTTTTTGTTATACTTTACTATATTCTTGTTTTTACTGTTTTTACTAAAATAAAAAGACGATTTGATAGGTTTATTTAAAAATCAAAATTTGTTTTCATAACTTCTTTTTCTCATCTCATTTTGAATTAAATTTTCAAAATGTGCTCACTTTTTGAATTTTCATCCGAAATAGCTGGTTAACGAACTTGTTCTTTTGATTCAGGT
>JAUELO010034558.1:0-10565 GCA_032357855.1 Amphibolips quercusostensackenii | reverse complement strand
CCAAATACGACTCTCTCGGTTTCACCGAGTGAGTCTCGTCTACCCCGAAAGGGAAATGACTTAATGGTATAATAATAGTGAATAAAAAATATCATGTTATTTAATGTAATTTTTTTAAAATTATTGTTACTAATTTATGCATTCAAATTGTTGTATATTAATTAAAATAAATGATCAAACTCTATTATAGGTATTATTTGAAATATTTAACATTTATTTATCGAGAAATTGTAATTTAGATTTTATGAAAGTTAAATATCACATAAAAACTGATAATAAATAGAGATAATGAATGGAAATATACTTTTGTCTAATAACCAGCATAGATGTTAAATTCATTTTTTATAATAAGGCTCCTTGACGTTTGGAACTGGTTTTCAGTTCTTGATCAGGATGCGAAAAATACAAAAATTTACGAAGACTTTAAGGGACGAATAAAAAATCCAGAAAAATAACATTTCCAAAACTGTAAAACTTGCGAGTTGAAAAATTCCCCAATGAAAAAATTTCCGAAATTATAAAATTGCACAAATTTAAACATGACGAATTGGAAAATTCCCGACCGAAAATTGCCGAATAAAAAAATTCACGACAGATAATTGCCGAATTATATAATATTCGGAATAGGAAATTTCGGAATTATAAAATTCCTTAATTTGAACAATCATAAAACTTTTTTCTTCAATAAATATTATTTATTTATTAAAAATAAGTAAGTCAAATATTTTTTATCAAAGAAACAAATTTGTTGAATGTTTAAAGTTTTTGAAACTTATTGTTTAATTTAAAATAACAATAATTAAGAAAAATGTTTGTCTAGATAAACAATTGTGTTTGAAAATGTGCATAAAAAAATTATGGAACACGTTCTTAAAAATCGTATTTTAGATTAAAAGTAAAAATTTTTAAAAAAGTTATAAAAAAATCAGTGCTGAGTTAAATTCTGCAAAGCTTGTTCCCACGTGTGTTAAAATTCATCTTTTTATACAATTTTTATACATTTATAGTTATTTTTATTTGTACAATTATGTTAGAAAAACTATTAACATTTTGAAAAATGAGCATTGATGAAAATATTTGATTATTGTATTTTTAATAAATAAATATTATCTTTTAAGAAACTATTTTTTAAATTGTCTTAATTCGGGAATTTTCTAGTTTGAAGGTTCTATAATTCAGCAAGTTTATGTCAAGAATTTTATTATTCGGGACTTTTCTCAGAATTTTACCATTAAAAAATTTTAAAGTGTCAGAAATTATATTTTTCTGGATTTTTTAGTCGTCGGTTTTAATCTTCGAAAATTTTTGTGCTCTTCGCATCTTAAAAAAAAACTGAAAACCATTTCGAAACGCGTCGATGCTCTATTATCAAAAACAAATTTAACATTTATGCTTGTAAACAAATATATATTTTTGTAATAAGATTTGTTCATCCATTTTAATTAACATACAACATTTTGAATGCATTAATTAGTAAAAATAATCAAAAAAAAAATATCATCAAATAACATGATATTTTTTATTTGCTGAATACTTGTTTTATTTTTTCAACCTAATGCTGTGGAATTATTGAAAACCTTCTACGTACCATTTGGAAATGTTTAAATATAATTATTTCTAATTATTAATATTAAATAAAAAAAAATTGTATTTTCCAACATTTCAAATAAGCTCCAAAAGAACCTTTCTGGGTCTCTACAGGTATCTATTGGAGCTAAAGTTCTAAGTAATACCAACTTTTACTTGAGACGCAACTTTAGCGAAGCCCTAGTTTTTTCTGTGTACACTTTGTACCTTATTTTTCATAGTTAGACTAATACAAAAAATATTTACAAAAAAAAAAATTTTTTATTAGAAAGCATCAAATTGAGATATTTTTTTCAAAATTGTTATAAATAGTCACATAAGATTTCATTAAATGCCTCGTATATATTTTCAAAATCGCTTTGAAATTATCGTCAGATAATTTTAGTAAAGAAACGTTTTTTTTATTTTTTGAAAATAATAAATCTATGATGAAATTATATTTTTGATCAATTACTTTTCTTCATCGGATGAACTATTTTGCAAAAAAAAGTTATGCTAAATAGAATTGAAATATTATATTTCTTTAGTTTTTAAAATCTACGTAACACATTTTAAATCTTTTTAAAGGAGGAGGCCTTATCTAAGCCATAATCTTCTATGAATTTATATTTCGTGCAAAACCTACCTGAAAAATGTTTAACAAAGAGCGATTTTATATTTACTCTGTCAACATTATATAAAGTTTTCTAAGCTTTCAGACTGTAATAATATAAATACGTAACATTACACTATATAATTTCATATGACTAATTTCTAAAATTATCTGTGTACGTAATTTATGCTCTGAAAGGGGAAAATATAAAAATCTGAAAACAATATGTATACACGAAATATCAGAATATTTATTAGTTACGCTGTTCTTAAAATTCTGTGTGTATCTGTTTCCCCACATTTTGAAAAAATGAAAATTTTTTATACTTTGGTCTTAACCTTGGACGTTATTCTTTATTTCATTGGTAAGCAAAGAATGAATGGTATCATTTTTTCAAATCTCCTGTATTATATTATGTACATTGGAACATATCTATTATATATTAACAAATATAAGATACTATGTGAATATTATAAATAAGTATTATTTTTAAAAATGTTATATTATATTTGAATATTATGAAGATTGTGAAGTGGAAATCAAACAATTCAATAATTGTGGTGAGTGTAATGTAACGAAAAAAATTTCTTACACATAGGGCGCACCGTTGTTAATAGAAAAAAATCATGATACCAGAAGTTGAAAAAATACTTTACCTATTAAAATCAAATTTTAAAAAAAATTTTGCCAAACACTTATTATCTGTTTTCACCAAAACTGCTTTTTTATTACTATTCTTTTGGTGCGTATTTTAAAACAGAAATAGCATCACATCACTTTTTCTCGAAACAAAAAAAGTCATTTTATATAAAAATAAATATAAAAAATCAACAAAGACTAGAATTTTTTGCAAATCTCGCCGTGCCCCGCACCGAAACCATAACTTACTCTTTCTTATCTCATAGCATTTAATTTCTCTTCGACACTTTTTGACAAATTGTTAATTTTTGGCCATATAACTTATGGACCACGTGACCAAGATGGACCCCAGATCGATATTTTTGCTCCTATATTTAATAATAAAAATTTTTAAAAAGCAGAAAAAACTATAGCGAAATGTCAATTAACGTAAAAGGACAATGTATAAAAAAGCTTTCTGCATTTTCCCCACAAGTATCTCAGCATTTAGTTGACATGCAGGGTGCTTTTCAGGTTATTACCCAGTGAAAACTTGTCACCTCCAAGAGCACCTATGATAAGGACGACTAGCTTAAAAGAATATTCCAAGTAAACTACCGCAACTCTTATAAGGTCTTTATACCTCTCTTTCTTCTCATTCTCCTTGGCTGTGACGTTTTTGTCAGCTGCTGCCGAAAATTCGCTAACGAACATAGTTCGTTTTTCGAAGTCAAGGAGCACTCGACGTGTCCAAACGATAAGGTTTCATTCCGAAGAGACCAAATGAAAAGATTTCATTTCGGAAAGACCAGATAGGAAGATGCTACGGAGTTAAGAGCGCTGATGTTCCCAATACAATTAATACGGGATATTAAAGCTTCGATGCTTTGCCACGCGAGCTAGCCACTTTTCAGTTTGTCTCCATGAGTTAGCACCGTTTCATGTGGTCTCTCCGATCTGGAGCCTTGTCATTTGGACACGACGAGCTATGTCAGGACTCGAGTGCGTAACAGAAACAATTGTCGGGAATATGAAGTCCGAGTATATGCGACAAGTTTTATTTTCGACAATTGAATCTATTCCTTTAGGAGCGCTTGGAGGAGCGGTATTAAGGATAATGCCGTAAGAGTAGCAGAGATAGTAATAAAGCACTCTTAGTGCCACTTTGTGCCTTCAGATGTTTGTCGTTCTCGCGTGAGTCAAACAAATAGATAGTATGTGTCCTAGATGCTCTGGATGTGCATGACACGCCCTGCAGCTATCATCGGGAATGGCTTGCCTCAAAATGTGTCGACAGTATGCTAAAGTCAAAATGACACCGTCTTGGCACGCCAAAACAAAAGCTTGCGTGCCGGACTTTAACCCGGGTAATTTGAGAAAAGCAAACGTTAGCTCATATGACATCGACTGGTCCTCTACATTTCTGTGGAAGATGCCGCGCAACCTCTTGTCGAGGAACTGATCGCGGAAGTTTATCTCCTGTGCTTTCTCAGCCCGGGCCTTCAGGAGTAAGTACTTAAGATGAATAATGTTTGATACATTTTTCTCATTCCTGATACTGAAGTCATGATCAACTGTTTGAGCAGCCTCATCCGCTGCCTTGTATAGAAACACTCTTTTACCGACTTCTTCGTATTCTCTGACCATTTTGAGAAAAGCGTCTCGTCCATTTGCGATTATATAAGCTGTACCCAAAATAATTCTATTGTTAAGACGTTCATGTGCAAAACCTTTTATATCCCTATATCACGGGATCTGAGCTCGTCTTTCGTACATGGAACCTTTCTAAATGATTAAAGTACTACCAGGACGGCAAGCATGTTAGTTGCAGATACTTTGTTCCTTGACGACAGTCCGGAAGACCAAATCTATGGCACGCCCAGGTATGTATAGGTCTCTCCAGCGCCAAGGTTTCATACAGCGCTTCTGTCGACAAGTTCAGTGTCTTCGGGGATGCCATTAAGTTTTTCATTTTTTAAATCAACCTTGGCGCATTTTCCTAACCCGAACTCTATTCCATTCCCTTAAGTGTACTCTTCGACAATATCCAGAGCTACAGTTCTCATCAAAAAGCAAAACAATTTTCAGTTTGCTGCAGAAGTACCCTTTGGTTTGGCTTAGTGTGAGAGATAGCGGCAATAATTTGAGTCAAAAGAGGATAGGGCTCATGGTGTCCTAAAACATACCTCTCTGAAACTTGACGCTGTTAGCTGTCACACGATGTTTTCCAGATAAGATAGCAAATCTAGTTTTTCAAAGCGACATCAATCTCTTCATGCACCTCCCGATGTATGGATGAACCTTTAAGCTTTTCATCAGACAGACGATAATCCTATGGGAGGTTGAATTAAAAGCTTTCCCGTAATAAATCTAGGCCATTGATAGGTATTGCTGATATGATGCTGCATCTTTGCAGACACATCTTACGATGAGTTGTTTCGCTTGACAACCTGCTATGCCTTTCTTTGAACCGCATTGTTCGTATATCTCTCGCCACACAGGTCTAATTGTCTAAACAGTTTCATCATTCAGGATTACTGTCAGGATCTTATACAGTGTGTTCAAACAATTTATCGTCCTGTGATTCTTGAGTTCGGCTAAATTGACCATCTTCGGCAGAAGCACTGTGCGCTTTTTCACGAACCACTCCGAAATAGGCTCTTCCGACTCTAGATATGAGATGAAAACGCGGGCCAGATGTCAGTCCCGGATCAGAGTAGTTCTTTATGCCTTTTAAAACGTTTTCATCTCTGCGGTAGAGATTAACGGGCATTCCTTTTTAGGTGTTATGAGGGCACTGCACAGTTTTTTGAAGCTATTATTGTTCTTTGAGTTTTTTTTCAGTCGATGATATACTTTGTAGACTTTTTGACCTCCAGCAGGTTGGGCGAGTTATCGACAGTAACTGGAGGATCTTGGAAGAATCAAGATGGTTTAGAGAAATACTTTTTATTTTCTCTGATCTACCTTTCCTTTCATTCTAGACTTCTTCTAGCGTCAAATAGTATTCGTATTATGTCAAAACTATTCTGCCTGGTGATCAGCAGCTTTGACTTGTTGAGTGTGTGATGACAGATCCGCAATTCGCGCGCGAACTGTTGAACCTTAGCAGTAAAATTCATGCCAGATGTTATATAGTCAATTGCACGCTAAATACAAAAAGCGTACTGCCTTGCCCAGCCTATTTTTGTGCTAAGTTGATGCATTTGTCTTTTGGTCCTATGATCCTAGGTCCTGAAGCATCGCTCTTCCTCTATTAAATGCCTGCCTGCGATTGATCTCAGTGTCGCCTCTCTTTCTTTGTTGCCGGCTTGTTCTAGCTGCGGTTGAGTAGGCGCTTTACTTGCATAACTCTTTTTCCGGAGATCCTCGGCACGGTTTCGTAGATGTTTATGCGAAAGATGCGAGAGCTCTGGGTGTTTCTCGCACCACAGAGCATGCAATCGCCCTATGTAAACTTTTTGTTCAGGGTCCATACTGGTATCAAAGCACTTTAGCAGGTCGTCCCTGAGTCGATCCATCTACTTAATAGCATTAAGTTTTTGACGGTATATCGCATTGGCACTGTCTTGATTGGCTCCCCTAACTTTAGGGCAGTCGGCATTGTTGTCCAACCCATTGTCGGGAGACCTGTGCATTCGATTGTTTTGAACCGCACTCACTACAACTTTGTTGGTCCTGTCATCGTTGTTTCCACAAGCAGCTAGGGTAAAGGGTTCATTCAGCCTTGTCGAGCCCCGAATGCAAGGATAAGGCTGCATACTCTGTTAGGTCGCCCGGTATACCAGTGTCACCGTTCTAGACAACTCACCCCAGGTGCTATTCAGCTATTGGCACGGTTGGTAAACCAGCGCTTAGCGGTTATTCCTTTGGGACCATCCCTGGACAATTTTCCGTGACTGCTTACTAATTATTGTAACAATATTTAGCAAAAAAACCCTTGTTACATGGACCCTCTATCTGCAACCCGAAAACGCATTCAGTGGATTTTTCATACGCCCTTTGATTTGATTTCAAAGGAATTGAAACCGACTATAGTATATATATATATATATAAATTTATTGATTTACATTGAAGTTTAAACATAATAATACGAAAATATGTTACCCGATCATGTTCTTTTACTAAGCTTTTCACAATTATAGGTGTCTCATTAATTTCAATAAAAAAACTAAGATATCTTTAAAGATTACTGAGAAAACTTTGATTTCACAAATTATGTTTCAAATTACCTATACAAAATAAAATGAAATGATCGAATCGCGCTTTTCCTATTTGTAATACATTTTCAGCTGTACGAATTCCTAAACTGTTTTTGCCTTTTTACAGAAATATCATCAGGTACGTCACCTAAAACAAGAGACTTTCTGACAAATTTTGGGAGGAGTAACAAACATGAGAATCATCAAGGTAGCTTTCGCACACATAAAAATTAATTATATTATAGAAATTTAAAATTAACAGTTTTGATGTTAACATTTTTTATTTTTTGATAATCTTTTAAACCAATGAATATTTGAGATGCATTAAACCTTATTTCCAATGCTTGATAGAAAAATATTTAAAAAAGTATTGTATACCGGAATTTTTTTTTAATTATGCACTTTTTTTGTATGCTATTGACCTCTTAAAGCATGTTTTTATATTATATATTTTTTTGAAATCAAGGAAGAATCATAACTATTTTAGCAAGCACCTACTATTGATTGAGGTGCGTTCCGCTGGCGCCTTCACAGCGGAATTTTAAAATTTTCTTGCTATTTTTTTGTCACTGATGCCGATGTTTAAGATCTTAAAGTTTCCTCAGAAAATCGAAATTTGGGTACCAGTGCTCGCTGACAGCACCTTCACTACAGCAAATATAAAAAACTAAAAATCAACTGCGCCAGAATTTTAGGCTCTTGTTGGGCTTTCCACGAATGCAAAATGAATTCTCAAAAAGTGACTCCTATTGCCTGATAAATACCTTTAAAATATATTGTAAACATAGCTTACATGTTAGTATATCCGAAATTTAGTCTATTTTTAGGCTCTCCAAATCACTCAAAAATTATTTTACAAAATTAACTCTAACACTGGAAAATAACCACTAAAGAAAAAGTTATAAAATAAGTATGAGAAAACATCTATCATACTTCTGAGCTAATTTTTGGCTCACTATTAATAAGAAAATCTATCACTAAGATCTAACTTTGATTTAAAAAAATATATACATATATTAAACAATAAAATGTAAGTCAGAAGTGAATGGTTTTTGTGGGCTTGACAAAACAAGTCAAAAATATTCCAAATAAAAACAGTCGCGCTAATCACCTTCGTGAAGCTGTAAGCCATGCCCACAACTTCACAGTGATCATCAAAAAAATAAAACAACACCCTCTTCCCTAACTCATTAGAATAATTTCTGTTAGACTTTTATTAACAAAAATAGCCATGAACATTCTTATTAAGAACAATTACCCCCAACAGCTTCCCAATACACTTTCTCATATTGTTATCTCCAAACTAATATTCAAAACCCCCAAGAAGTACCCCTAGTACATTTAACGCACCTCATAAGGCTGTCTCTACCTAAAAAAGACAAACAAAATTTTTAATAAAAATAATTACCAAAAGCACTTTCCCAATACCCTAGTTTTTATCCTAGCCCTTACAGTAATATTTAAATGCCCTGAAAAACAACACCTAGTTCATGCAAGAAACCTAATTGTCTTGTTTTGAATTGGAAATTTAAAAATATTATAATCGGTTATAGAATTATCCTTTTTAGTTAAAAATTCTACTATTTTGTTGAAAATTTCTTTAGTTTAGTTGAAAATTCTGCTATTTAGTTGAAAGTTCGCTTTTTGGTGAGGAATGATAATTTTTAACTAAAAACTAAACAATTTCATGGAAATTCTTTTTTATTAAATTTTTTCTTAAGAATTTGTATTTTTTGTTCGACAAATGACCTTCTTGGTTTAAAATTGATTGATAGATGACTGTCGTTTCTTAAATTACCAACTTTGTCCCTTAAAATTTATGACTGATTTTTATTTCCGGACGAATTTTTAAGAATATACTAACAAATGGAATTATCTGTAACATGTCACGTTTAAATATTAGATTCACAAAATGCTATCTTCTTCTGATGTTAATTTAATAAGAAACTTCACAGTATCAGCGCGACTTCTAAATATTAATTTAATTTGCACAAATTTTGCAGAATATTTTTTTCGCATGCTAGCAAAACTATAAGTTAAAAACAAACAAATTCGAAAAGAGAAAAACGAGGGCCACCCTAATGCACAATGTACTATTCTGTACGTATTATTGAAAAGATGTCGACAAGCATTATAGTAGTTTGAAGTTCGAAGATTTTCAAATAAAAAATGTTCAATAGGATCAGCATCAAAGCAGTTGTTAAGCAACGTCAACGTATAAATGTTCGCATCACTCGCTGTCGATAGTGCCATGAATTAGTTCTTTATTATTGATTGAAAATTAATTATTATATAATCAATAAATCTATTAGTAGGTTATTATTAATTATTAATTTTTATTTGATTATTACTACAGCAATGATTGATAATCAATTATCAAGTGATAATCACAAATTACTTATCATAATTGATGATCAGTTGATCATTACACAGGCCCACAAAAAAAAGTAGTCTGAACTTCACATGTGACTAGGCTAACCTTATGAATTATAAGCCGCTGAATCCGAATCCGACTTTAGAACTTTCCCTAGACCCTACGATTTTCATCTAACAGCTCAAAGTCTATAAGGTTAGCCTATTCACATGTAAAGTTTGGACCACTTTGTTTTTGTCCGTAGGCTAGGGGGAAATTGTGGGGTCTAGGGGAAACTTTCAGACCGAATTAGGATTCTGCGGCTCAAAATCCATAAAGTTTGCCTAGTCACATATTAGGTTCAGACCGCTTTTTCGTTTTGCCGGCCTGTGTTATTATTTCTCCCTTTCTAATGAATAATTAATAATTATCATATATTTATTTGTAGAATCAGTAAGTTATTATTCACGATTATTAATTTGTATTTGATAATCAATAGATCAATGACTAAAAATAAACTATGAATAATTCATTATGAATGACTCATTATTATTGATTATAATAATTATTATTCAGCATTATCAATGGCTATCAAAAATATTCATTAGTTAAATCAATTAAATTACCAAATAAATTAAATAAAAATCAAATTATCCGTCATCAGAAATTATTATTAATTATTTAAATATTATTATTAATTAATATTTTTTATTATTATTAATCAAAAATTAAGAATTTAAAAATTTCTAAATTATTGATTATCAATGATCCATTATGAATAATTAATTATGAATCATTATTTCAAATATTTTCAGTCTATTGTATTTTATTTTGTTGTCTTTGTTAACAGCCAAAATTACTATTAATAATTATCAATAATTATATATGATCATACATCATCAATTTTCATAATTGTCAACTATTAATTGATAAGTCATCAATTCATTATTTATTAATTCCGATTCATTAATAATTAATTAATTATTATTAATCTATTGTGTTTTTTATTCGTGATTCTGTTTTATTTTTTGAGAGCTACTACAATACTATCGTCGCAAAAAGGTAAATACTGATTAAACACACTTATTTGGCAATAACTCAAAAGGGTTCGTGAGCTATTGCACCCGCAGTTTTATTTTGGAAAGTTTGAACGCCTGAAGATATTTGAAAATAAAAAAAATAAAAATAAATGCGATTCAAATTAAAAAAATT
>JAUELO010034550.1:0-10565 GCA_032357855.1 Amphibolips quercusostensackenii | reverse complement strand
CCGCCTTTCTTGTGAACAGCTACCTGACCAAGGCCGGCATCCCAACGCTTCCGCAGCCGCCCTACAGCCCAGATGTGGCCCCCCAGACTTTTTTTTGTTTCCTCGCCTAAAAAGGCCGATGAAAGGCAAGCATTTTTAGAAGACAGAGGGGATCCAAGCAGCATGCACCGCGGCTCTCAAGACTATTCCGGAGAATGCCTTCCGTGACGCCTTCAATGCTTCGAAATCGCGCTGGCAGCGTTGCATCGACGCAGAAGGAGCCTATTTTAAAACTTTTTAAATAATTGTAACGATTGTCTCAATAAATTTTTTTAAATCGACTCAGTCCTATTACTTTCCGGACAAGCCCTGTATATGCATTTGTTCTACATGCTAGCACTACAAGTATTCGAAGTTAAAATTTAAATCGCATTTTTTTTTAATTTCATACGGCGCATGGACTATTTTGCAACGAAAGGAGAAGAAAACACAAAGATGGAGCTGATAGAGAGAGAAAGAGAGGTGGGAGGTGTATGAGAGAGAGAGAGAGGAGCTGCACGACATAGCAACAGGAAATTGATGCATGATTTCTTTTCCACCAATTATTGCGTACTAAAGTCTTAATTTTAATTGTTTTAGTTGAGAAACTATTTTAAATTAAATATCTGGCACTGAGAAGTTCCACAGTTCAAATTTCACCTTTTTATAACGACCTCCTTTCCTTTTTTTCATCTCTGAACATACCTTCTTCCCTTACTAGCTTTTAATTACACAAAAATGCCGTAACGAGCTTAAAAACGTCTTTTTTCCTCTATTATCGAACGGGAAGTCCTAATTTTTTGAGAAACAAGAAAAAATCAACAATTTGTTGTATTTTTTTTAGGTAAAATGATAATTCCAAGTGACTCTGTTTTTGAAAATTAATTATCAAATAAAACGAAAAAGGTTTTTGAGCATATTTTTGCAGGTTTTAGGAAAAATTACAATTATTTCATAAAATATGTATGAGTTTTGAAAAATTTTAAAGTAACTCTAAATATAAAATAATTTCAAGAAATTAAAATAATCTGAATTTTTATAGATTTTAAATAAAAAATTTATATGCTTTTTGAAATTTTTTTAAGATTTCAAGAGAATAAAATTTTTGGTAAGATTTTTATGGAAAGCTAGAATAATTTTTTATTTGGTTACATTGATTATCAGAGAATATTTAAAACGATTAAGAAACATCTTAAAACGTTTTTCAGAAAAAAATTTATAAAATATGAAAGTTATTTTGAGACAACTAAAGAATTCATTAATTTCAAATTGAATGATGTTCAAACGACAAAAAATAGGAAAAACATATATTTTCTTTTTTGCTAAAAATTTTTTTAAAGGAATGAAAAGTACCTTTGAATATAACCCCTCATAACAGTTTTTTCATACATCTATTTATATTTAATTTAGTTATCCAATTGGAGATTGTTTATTATTAAATCCCGATATCGTGTATAGCATTTCGTTCCTTAAAGGTTGCATCTCTTATTCTCTATAAAGATTTTAGTTATTTCTTAAAAATTTTTACTTTAAAATTTTTTTAAAAATAATTAAATATATACAGAAATAATTTCATTCTAAAGAAATTCAAATTCTAAATTTCAAGCGTTTCAGGGTTTTTCACAAAAGCACATTTCAGGAGGGTAAACTACCCATAATTAGTACTTTCCACTTTAAAAAAAAAAAAATTTGTATATAAAATAAAGTAATCGTATTAACATATGTTCAAGTCTCAGAATACTTTAGGGTCAACATTCCAAAATTCTAAAATTTAAATTAAATTTTGAAATCGTATTAAATCTGTATTTTTTCATGCAGTTTATAACCAGCTGTTCTTTCAAGTTTTAGAATTTAAATTTAAAGTCAAAATACCAAAATTTGAAAATTTAAATTGAATTTTCAATATGTTATTTTGGGTGAGTATGTGGTAATTTTTCAGGATGTTATTTTTATTATGTTTAATTTGTAGAATTATATAAGATTAATAATTAAGGGGTTTTCCAAAACACGAAAAACGATTTTGGTTTTGACACTTGGAAATTAAAAAAATTGACCAAAACTCTAAAAATATTATTTAGATGGTAGATATCCAAAAAAACCAGTGAAATATGTGTTTCCCAGGAACAAACTGTTGGCATTTTTTATTATGACCACTTATAATTCTAAAATTTCTCTGTTTGACCATGTTTTGAGTCTCGAAAACCCCGCTTTTTTACTTTTATGGAAATCTACCAATTTAATTAAAATTTTCTACTTTAAGCTGAATTTGGTAATTTTTCATTTTTAACCTAAATTCTTTAATAAATGAAACGTTTTAATTTTGGCTTTTTAACCTAAAATCTTCATTTTGATACCCTAAAAACCCTTGCTCATGACTTACATGAAAATCCACCAATTTAATCAAGTTTTCTAAAATCGAGGTAGATTTTTCAAATTTTAGAATTTTGTGAAAAGTTTTTTTTTTATAATAAAAGAAATAATTTAGATATATATATATATATTTTTTTTTTAATTCTTTATGGCTCTTTCATAAACCACGTTCTTATTTATATAATTTTAAATAACACAAACAATTTTTTTGTTTGTAATATTAAAATTTTTTAGTTCTACACTTATATTTTTTTACCTTTTTAGTTTAGAGCAAACGACTGGATTATCTTACAACATCATTTTTTTACTTGCATAATTTTATTTCAGTGAATACATAATATCTGGAGTTTTTTTTAAATTTTTAAAAATTTTTTCAAATATTTTCTAGTTTTAAGCCTGAAACTTTTTTTAACATTAATTTTTTTCAGTTTTCGAATAAAATTTCTTTTATAATTATCTCAGTTGTTACAAAAAACTATGCTTTTTAATTTATGTTTATTATTTGTATAACTTCTTCAAATATATATGTTTCATTTGTAAAATTTTGAGGAAAGCATAAGTCGGGAGCATAGAACTGGTTAATTTTTTTAGTTATTATTAAGGTTTTTTTAGTGAATATTTATTTGTTCAAATGACTTTTTAATTCTAATAAATTTTATGAAAAAATATTTTCCTTGGCTTTTTAAAATAAGAAAATAATTTCTTAGCATTTTGTCCTATCTGTCGTTGTTTTTATAAAAATGGCAGCATCCAATTTGTTTTCAATTCTCGTGACCACAAAAATTGTTCGGCTTAGATGAAATTCAGAGGATGTCTCCCTTAAAGAAGTGCAAGTGTAACTGTTTTAAGCTTTAGTCGTTTATTCGTCATCATTCATTGTTTATAATAATTCTACTCGTTAAAGAAATACAATAATTTAAAAGTTAACTTCAAATGATTACTAGTCAACAGATGCTATGAATAAAATGTATTGCCTAATTATAATTATCCATTATGAAACTCAAAAACCTTTTTCCTGAAATTTACTAAAATTTTTGTAATAATTTTTTAATTTCAGACTTTTTTTGATATATTTCCTGGTTTTCTTGTGAGTGCGCATAGATTAAATTAGAGATATGTTTTTAGGCGGAAATAAAGTAAGGTGAAATAATTTTAGTATGTGAATAATTCTTGTTTTTCCATTTAAAAAAAAAACTTGGTTAAATATGTTATTTAAGTTTAGATCCGGTAGCCTCCTTACACTTTTCGCAATATTGAATTCTTATCATTTTACTTAAGCCGCAAATTTTACGCAGTCATGTTTTTTTACTTAGCATTCCTATTTATCACGTTTTATATTCCTAAAGCTTTTTTTAATTATTATAATTTTTTTATTGATAACCCAAGTAGTACCAAACAAATTATACTTGAAATCAAAGAAAAATAAATAAGAAAGGTAATTATTTTAAATTAAGCAAATTCGTACGTCTTTAAAGGGTACTTCAGCTTTGAATAAAAGTATAATTTTATAGACAAAATTATAATTTAAATATGAATCAAGGAATGTCCAAAAATGATTAGGTATGATCGCTATTCTGAACAAGGATACTCTTGAATAAATAATCATTCCGATTTGGTTTAGGAAATGATTTTAATAAGTCCAATTTAAAGAGTAACTTAAAAGACTTTTATTAGATTTGAAAAAAGACTTTTTAGCTTAGAACAATGAGTTTAAATAATTTATTACTCAACTTTCAGTCAGTACTTTATTTTTATTTCACCCAAAACTATATAAATTTTTAAAATTAATGTTAATCAAGTGATTTAACAAAAATAATCACCATATAATATGTGAAGGAATTTTTTTTTATAAAGTGTCCTAGAAAAATTTACAAGTACATTTTATAAAGCCATGTTGAACATTACACAACTTAGTAAGCTTATATTATCACTCTATTACATCCAGCAATTTTTTATTAAAAATCACTTGGCATAGTTTCAGAATACAAATACTTATAACTTTGTAAACAAGAATATGGGCAAATCTGTAAGATACACGTCATGTTGTCCCCGTTAAATAACAACAGACATTCTTCTCAACTCATTTTTAATTTTAGTTAAAACTCATAATTTATAAATTTCTAGGAAAAATATAATAGTGAAATTTTTAGATAAAAAAATTTATTTTTATAAAAAAAAATTTTAAACCAAGAATCCTAATCTTAAACCGAACAGGTGAATCAAGACAATATACAAACTTCATAAAAAGTCAAAAGACGTATTATCTACAAACCGGTTGAATTTTCAATCCAAAAATATGATTAAAAAAAAAGTTAATTTCTTTTTAAAAAGTTTAATTTTCATGAAAATAATTGTCTTTGAAACAATTAATTAAATTTTTACAAGAAATATAAATTTTTTAAGAAAAATGGTTCATTTTTGATCGAACTCTAATGTGGTAACACATTGTCAAACCTATAACCAAAAAAGACTAATTTTGAAACAAACAGTTGCATTTTTAACCAAAGAGGTGAATTTGCAATTTCTAAGACTAAGTTTTTTTAGACATTAGAAATACACTAGAAAAAAAATTGGCAAGAGCCAGGAATCAAATTTGGAAATGAAGCGAATTGGAAAGAGCATCCCGAAGATACCAAATAAAGAGGTCCTTACTAGTGGACACAAAATTAAATGTTGCTAAGTTGGGTAGCGAACTCAAAGCTTTAAAGTCCGTCGATTTTTGGGCTTTTCAATATAAAAATAAACTGGAACAAAAATTCCAATTAATAAAAAATTCTGAACCTTCAAAATATGCTAAAAATGCCTGAGCATGTTCATACAAAAATTTAAATTACAAGGAATAAAGATGATGATATAAAGTGCCGAAATTAAAATTATACAAATTTGCTGTATTTACCCTTTTGACCGGGGTGAATTTAATAGAAATCATCTTATAAAAATGGTTTGATGAAATTTGCAAAAAATTTGAAGGACATTTTTGTCCTCCAGGCATGTGAGAAAAATTGAAAATTAAAAAAATTCTAAAACTCGTCGAGAAAGTAATTTTTTTGCTAGTTCATTAAAAGTGGGTAACCAAGTTTCATATCTATCGATTTCATATTCGCTATAATTCTTCAGAATCCAAATATGCTACTTTTTCGCGTTGTAGTGATTTCGATTTCCATTTTTTTTATTATTCGCACACCCTGATGTATACGTGAATTATCTGGAGTTTGGACACTTATATCTCAGAAAATGACCAGTAGCTTATTGTAGTTAATTAGATAATTTAAATCAAATTAAACCAGTATTTTTGGTAAGGATTATGGAATCATGGATGAGAAACAGCAATCGCTTAGTAAGCATGAGGTTAAATTCGACCAGTATTTAAAAAAACTACCACACTTTTTATTAATACTACACTGGCGGACATAAATTAACACCAATTATTAGATCTTATATTTAAGGTCAACTAATTTCTACCTTACCGATATTTTCATGGTGAAACAACTTGGCCGCACGTAATGAGATATTGAGTTGAAAATTTGGAAAATTAAAAAAAGAGAAATAATGGCCGTTTGTATTGTTCTTATTTGCAAAAATGACGCAAAATATTTTCCAAACATAATTTTTTCTAGTAACTCTAAAAATAAAGGACCACACAAACGTTTCATTATATTTAGTTTCTACAATTTGCAACTCTATATCAACTACATAACATTCGAATTTTAACAGGATATACAGGAAACATCCTCTTCATTTACAATGCTCTCGAGCAATTGTAATTATATTATTATGTTACGCGTGTTTGTAAAATAAAATTTTTTGTTTCTCAAATGACAATTGTATACAATTGCTAGTTAATATCTTTGTGTGGAGTGCATAATGAGTTTAAATGCGTAGTTTTTTTATAGTCAACGCTTTTGTCTGCCTTTCTTGTGCACGTTGTGGCCATAGGTACAACTTTGCGTCGGGCTATCTGTCCACGTTTACATTTTGACGTGCACATTTAAGAGGCTCCTAACTGCGCACATGCATCAATAGTACTCTCTTAACTTTGCACATCTCAAATGATGCGATTAGGTTTTAAAGTTACACATCAACATGCACAGACGGGATACTTCCAACTGTGCACGGCTTAATTTGCAGGTGAAACTGTGCACGAGCATTACTGTACACGTCGTGGGTCGGTGGTGCAAGTGTGCACGTTGTTGTCCATTGGCACAACTGTGCACGTGCACAGATAAGACAGTCTCCTAACAGCTCACGTCGATATTGAGACGTTCACAGATGGTACCCAACCAACGTTTCACGTGCCCAGATTATGGACTTCCAACTGTGCACGTGCACAGATGGCAGACTCCTAACTGTGCACGTCTCATTAAATACGATCAAGTTTTTAACATAAAAGTTCACGTGCACAGATGGAAACCTCCTTAATGTGCAGTTGCACAGATAGAAGACTCCCAACTGTGTACGTGCAGAAATGGGAGACGCTTGAGTGTGCACGTCTTAATTAATGCGATCAGATTTTTCACTTGAAAATCCACGTGCACAGGTGGTACTTTCCCAAATGTGCACGTCTCAATAAACAAAATCAGATTTTTAATTCACAAGTCCGCGTGCACATATAGAAGACTTCCAACTGTGCGCGTATCAATTTATAGGATCAGACTATTAAATTAGAGGTATGCGGCTCTTTTAATGTTTATTTTGGAAGTCATGTAAACGAGGCTAGGGGTGGGATTTCGATGCCCTTGGACCTAGTTAATCAAATCTTCCTCTCTACTGTATAAAAATTAGACGGGAATGTTTGATCATTTAGAAATTATCGACTGCAACAATCTCCTTTCTCCTCCTGTGCCAGAAAAAGAGGGGCGAAACTCGGTAGTCAAGAAGTCCTACTTTTTGATTATTGACAGTCACCGCTTCCTTTCTGACACATAAAAAATAGATAGTTGCAGTCGATCGTTTAAAAAAGTTTTAACAACTCCGTCTCATTTCAAATGATTAAACGAGAGATTTAATCAACTAGGTTCAAGAGCATCGGAAGCACCCCTGGTCTCCTTTACCTACCTTCCGAAATATAAATGTGAGGGACGCATTTAATCGTATAAATTAATACGAGCATAGCTAGAAGGGTGCTATCTGTACACACAAACTTAAACGTTGAAAATCTAATCGTATGAATTAGGACATGCACAGTTGGGACGGTATTATCTGTGCACGTAAAATTTAAGTGAAAAGTCAAATCGTATTAATTGAGACGTGCGCAGTTGGAAGGATACTGTCTTTACACATTGGCTTTTGAATAAAAAGTCTAAGTCTATTAATTGAGACACGTACAGTTGAAAGGGTACCATCTGTGCACGGGAAATTTAAGTACAAAATTTAATTGCATTAATTAAAATGTGCAAAGTCGGGAGTCTCTAATCTGTGCACGTATGCAGTGGGGTGTCTTCGATGTGTGCACGTGTACAGTTGGGAGTCTTCTATCTGAACACATGCACAGTCGGAAGTATCCCATCTGTGCACATCGACTTGTAAGTTATAAATCTGATCGCATTGCACAGATAGGCTCGTGTACAATTGCTCCGTGCACAATTGTGCGTCACCCCATTTGAACCAAGCAATGTTAGTTAAATCCTACGTTGATTGACTTCTATGTAAAAAAAACTATGTAAATTTTTAAAAATTAAATTGTAACATGTACACTATAGTTGGAAACTGTCAGCACGATTAGCGCAAGCACTATAAAAAATCACTGCTGACTTTGCACCACGGTATCTCAATACAAAAAAGAGGAAGGGCATTTTTTTTAAAACAGTTAGAAAGCTCATCAAATTCTACGTCTAGCAGTGCCTAACATATAGATTTTTTACCTTCCAAAAAGAATACAGCACATAAGAAGTTTATTAGAAAAAATTCAAGATTTTTCAAATTTTGTACCTCGACTTTAACTTTCAGACCACTTTTAGATCACTTGTATTTTTTAGATTCACTTTTAGATCACGGCGCTCGGCCGGTCTGCTGCTTGCCTCCTTCGCTGAGACAGGATCGAATACGCTACACACAGAGGCGGCGCTTGAGTGGGGCCCTCTTATACTTTTAATTCTGTTCATCAGTAATTTTTCTTTCAAATTATTGTGAATTTTCTAAAATATGTATTGTAATTTGTGATTATTTGCAATCATTAAAATTCGAAATCATCTCCATATCAATTATTAAAATAAAGATAAACAGTTTTTTTCATTTCTCAAAATTCTCATCAACTAGAATATTAATGTGAATGTAGATATTGTTAAGAGAGTAAGCTATTTGTCAAACGATTTGTGCATCTTAGTAAAAAAAAAACAATTCATAAGAAAACACTAAAAAATATTAAGATTGAATAATAATACAATTTTTTCAATAAATTAAATAGAAAACTGTGCGTATTTAGGTGTAATGAAAATTATACTTTCAATCTCTATGGAATAGTTCACTATAAATATTTTTAAAAATTACCAAAAATTATAAATAAAAATCACTGATGAAAAAAATTAAACGTAGAGAAGGGCCCCACTCAAGCGACACCTTTATGCGTGGCCTAGTCGGTTCTGCTTCAACGAAGGAGGCGAGCAGCAGACCGGCCAAAAGTCGTGATCGTCGACTGAAACTCAACTCAGATACGATTGAACATTTTTAATCGTATCTTGGGAACCTGTTAAGATTTTTCAGAGTTTTTTTATCATTAATTATTAAAAAAATTTAAGGCTCTATGTCGTACAATGTTCAGATTTTTACAACAATTTTCCTAGGTCGTGCTAAGAATGGAAGTCCAGGTGCAAAATTCAAGAAAATGTAATATTTTTTTCGAACTTCTTACGTGCAGTGTTCTCTTCAGAAGGTCAAAAATATATTTAATAGGCAGCCCTAGACGTAAAATTTTATAAGCTTTTCAAGTGTTTTTAAGAAAATGCCCAATTTCTTTTTTTTAGCGAGTTATCGTGGTTTAAAATTAGCAGTGATTCTTAATAGTGCTTGCGACAATTGTTCTGACAATTCCTGACGGATGTGTATATTGAAATTCAGATTAATTTGTATATTAAATATGAAAATCTATTTTAGACGTTCGAATTGAAAAATAATTAAGAAGACCGTCTAGAATCTAGTAGATAAAATTGATATTCCTTATATTTAATGTACATTTTTTTATATTTTATACATTTAAATATACTGGATACTTTTCGAAATGTGCAAAAAATATTTGGATTGAAAACTTAGAAAAGTTTTCGTTTCTGATAGACTAACCAGCACCCGATTAGGGCCCGAAGAGACTAAACACATTATGAGAAAATGTAATTTTCGTCTTTGGCACTAAATATTTTGTATTCTGCCCAGAAAATGCACCGCAAAGACAAAACAGCAATTTCATTTAAGATACTTAATAAAGACTAACTTATTTTTATCTTTCAGCACGCATTTTTTGTGCTCGGTGAAAGACAAGTTTGAAAGTATTCTTTTTTATAAATTTCTTGATTATTTCTTGAACTATTATTTACTTTAAAAAAATAAAGTTACCCTGTAAATGACAAATAATAAATTTTTTTAACGGTAAAGGGTTAAGAAATTATTGTATATATATTTTTATCGCCTTGCCAAAAAATAATTTCTCAAAAATTTTGAGATCTATTTTGGATGAAGAGCTTTTGCCTACTAATTGTTTCCTTACCTTGTGTCGATTTTTCAGAATTGAAAAAAATTTAATGTTATTTTTTACGACTTCAACAAAAACTGCCTATCCTATAAAAAAGTAAATAATAAAAAAATTCTAAATCTTTTCTTGGTGCACAATTTTTTTAAATTCAATTTTTATGTAGCTAAGGTCGTTTGTACAGAGACCTATTTTTTTTAATCTAATTTTTTTAGGATTAAAAGAAGAACTCAACGTTTCATGAAAAAATAATTTGCAACAAATTTACAGATCTTTTATTGGTGAACAACTTTTGTCTGTTAATTTTTCTTTAACCTTGCTTCTCTTTTCGGAAATTTAAATGTCTTTATTTGTTGATGATATATTTCGCAATTAAAACAAAAACTATGTATTCTATCAAAAAACCATTTATAACAGTAGTTATACTTATAGTATTTATATAGTAGTTATAGGTCTGTTCCTAGCAGTCGGTAAATGCTAGGTCAGTCAAGTAGAGCACTGA
>JAUELO010034528.1:0-10565 GCA_032357855.1 Amphibolips quercusostensackenii | reverse complement strand
GCAAATAAACTTTCTTTTTGATCTAGAATAAAAAGAATTCAACAATTGTTTCAATCTCAGAGGTTTTGACAATTTTATAATATTTGCAAATAATATTCTCCTTTTTATATGAATCGAGCACTATGTGCAAAAACTAAAAAAACCGAGCGCCGAGCGCAAGACAAAAACTGTCCGAGCGCGAAGCACGAGGTAAATATATTCTCGAGCGCGAAGCGCGAGATACAACAGTCGCACGCCCTAGGCGCGCTTAAACTTGCAAGCAAAGTAAAACGATGTAATCAAATTTAAATTAGAAAGAAGTCAACTCTAATGTTTATTTATCAAAACCAACTTCTTCATGAGAAATTGTAAATAAAAATCATTTTTAAACATTTCAAACTTTTGAAGAAATGTACTACCGTCGCACTATATTATAATTATTTTTCAATTCAAAAGACAAAATTTGGTCGCGTTTTGTTTAAAAAGTTCTGGTCAGAGTATTTTGACGGACAAGTGAAAAAAACTGAAGCACTGCAGGTAAAAATTAATTTTTCTTCAAACAAGCTATAATTATTTCACCTGCCATTATTACCATTAGCACCATTATCACCATTACCACCATTTTCACCATTACCACCATTATTATTAGTTCGAGATAAAGCTAGAATTGCGTGCTGCAAAGCAGCAAAAATTAGTAAAAGAATGAAATAAGTTGGTGTGCACATGTGAATAAGAAGCTATGTAATCACAGAATCAAACTGATGCAAAGAAAAAAAATGTTCTTCTTTTATAATGAGACCTTGTTTTTGCTACTATTAAATTCAATGACTATTTAGACCACAGTGGAATCACAAGGTGCTGTCTAATACCACATTCATGACACGCTGCCCTACTTAGAATAATGCAAGTAAAAAAAGTCAATTTACATTTTAGAGACTGATAATAAACATGACGTTCCACAAGGTAAGCCTTACTTTGTTGATCTTATTTGAGATGATATTCGTTTTTTGTAAAAATAGGTCAAAAGTACCAACTTTATTCATTAGGAGGGCAGTCAAATGCTACTAACATATCTGTATGCAGTAGGGTGGTCCAACAATGCGTTAAGAATTTTTTTCTCTAATTTTTATACCTATTACCCGTAAAGTTATTCGATTCTACACAAAACTAAATTCATCTTTTCAAATGATATTTAAATGAAAATCAAGCCCTATGAAGTTTAACTCGTATTTCCTATATACAAAAAAGACGTTTTTGTAAAGTTAATTAAATATCGTCAATATTTTTTTTCAATTAAAAATTCATCTATTTTAGGAGAAACCGCGTCTTTTTTAGATTGATATGCAACTGTTTGGTAAAAATTCCTAACAATTTTCTCAAAAAGTCTCCTTTTTAATTAAAACCTTAACTCTTTTTTTGAATATGCAACTCATGTTTCTAAAAATCAACTATTTTCGTAGAAAATCAGCTTTTTGCTTATATTTAATTCACAAAATAATTAACTTTTTAACGAAATAGTTAAATTTTCCACCATGTATTCTAATTTCCAACTTACAAAGATGAATTTTAAACCAAATGGTTAAATTTTCAAAAAAAAGTGTTATCAATCAAATTCAACCAAGAACTATTACATTTTCAACCCCACTTATATTAGAATAATGTAATTTTAATATACGAATACATATATATATATATACTAACTTTAATATACATAAGTTGAAATTTCGTTTGAAATAACACAGCCTCACAAAAAATTTTTTTGTTCATCAGACTAGATCACATACTCATACATTTCTGTGGTCGCTCAATTTAAATCCGGAAACTGTTCGATACCTCAAGGTCAGACTAAAGGTCATTCATAGGTCAAATTAGGGAAAACCGTTTAACCGTAGAAAACTGCTACTCTTGCACATTTTTGAGGACGCTGAATCTGAATCCGGCATTTTTATGACTCTATTAGGTCAGGGTGAATGTCATTTCAAGGTCAACTTTTCTCTGTAAAATGCAAACATTTTTTTAATCGCGTCACAAAATTTGTTTTCATTTGCAAAACAGATCTTTACCTTAAAATGAACTTGATTTTAACTTAATAGGATTAAACAGACGATGGAGTCAGAGTGAGCGACCCCAAAAACGTATAGGTATGGTTGTCTAGTCTAATACTCAAAAGCGAGTGAGAATTTTAGTTTTCTCCGCTTAAATTTTTTTTCTCAATTGGATCTTAGGATGACCTTGATTCTGACCAGATGAGATCAAACAGACCCTGGATTTAGATTCAGCGGCTCTTAAGACGCTTAAAAATCGTGGTTTTTTCTTTAACTTTTTTTTAAATTGTTTCTTGAAATGACCTTGTTTTTGAACTGATGAGATCAACCAGACCACAGATTAAGATTCAGCGACACCAAAACTATGAGGAATTATAGCTTTCACTGCTAAAACGTTATTTCCTCAATTTCACCCTGGCGTGACCTTGATTCTGACCTAATGGGATCGTACAAATTCTTAATTTAGATTTAGCGACCCCAAGAACGTATGGGTATGGTGGTCTAATCTGATGCACAAAAAACAAGTAAGAATGGTAGTTTACTGCGCTTAAACGGTTTTTCACCACTTAGACCTTGGAATGACCTTGATCCTGACCACATGGGATCAAACAGACACTAAATTCAGATTCAGCGACCCAAAAAACGTATGAAAATCTTACTTTTCTCCACTTAAATCTTTCTTTACCTCAGAATGACCTTGATCCTCAGAATTTTTGGAAGCAATGTTGAAAAAAATTATTTTAATAGTTCTCTTTTTACACTGATTTCAATGAAAAATCAAAAAAATTTTCCTATGAATCTAAGAAATTTTTTTTCATTTTCTGTGAGGATGTCAAAATTAGAAAAAAAATTCTTTTTGAAATAACTATTTGAAATGTTTTTTAATTTTTACTTTAGATTTATGTTTTTGAATGAAAGATCATTTGCGATTTTTCTAGAAATCCTGTAAATATTTTCAAAACTCTACACGTTTCAAATGCCTTTTGAAATTATCCAAATGTTTCCTAATTTTTTTAATTCATAAAATTAAGAAATTTATCCTTGAATTATTTAGAATCATTTTTCACAATTTTCAAACATTTATTATTATTATTATTATTATTTTAGTAATGTCTTATAATTCACTTAGCAGCACGTTTTAAAAGAATAATAGAAATACGAGGATATTAAAAATAATTTGTCGTATTTTGTCGACTGTTAGTTTCATTTCACAATCTTAAATAACATTCACGTCAACAAAGTTTTCACCGATGACTCAGGGAAGGAACAAGGTAAAACGGAACAATAAAAACAAAATAGGTAATCAGATTCTAAGCTTCAAAAATACTCCTCAAATGATTTGAATAAGCAACAGAATCGAGCATTTCGTTTTCTTATGCAACACTCCTAAAAATAATAAGAACTTAAAAAATGTTTGAAATCCCTTGATGCTTTTTAAAAATTTCTTTGAATATCTTGGAATTTCTAAAATTAGTCTAAAATATTTTACATCCTTTGCAATCTTTTAAAGCGACTTAAGAATGTCAAAGCTTTTGCAAGATCCATAGAATTTCTAACAATCAGTGATGGGGATATTAAATAAAGTCTTCGAAAACCTTTTTTGGTCATTATATTTAATAAAAAATTTTGTAGCAGTTGCAGTTAAAGACAGATATGACAAGATTTTTTCAATAAGCCAGTGGTAGTTTTTTGGCGTTGTTAAGTATAACCACGGCGATGACAATATGTATTATTGTCTTGGGAAAGCGTTTTGGGGTGACTATTCTATATTTAAAATTTGTTTTGTGGCTTCAGTTGAATGCTGCTTAGACCCAGCTTGTTAAATGTTCCAGAGGTAGTTATGTGTTGTGACTAAGGTATTGTAAAGAATTCTGGGGTAAGTGTCTCGAATCAGAATTTTTTGCGTATTTTTGTTTACGGCAGATGACACTGGGTTTTATTAAATGAGCTACAGAATGTTTTTGACGTCCTTGAATATTATTACGGCAATGGCTTAATTTTTCTTGCCTTGAAAAAACGTTTTAAGGTTACTTTTTTTATTTAAAATTTCGTTAGCGGTTCTAGTTAAAGGCAACGAAAACCCAGTTTTTCAAATGTTTCAAGGTTAGTATTTTATTGTAACCAGACTTTTGGGAAGATGCCTGGTATGACTGTTTTAAATCAAAAATGGTTTAGGTGTTTTACTCAAAAGCAATTGAGACTGGGTTCGCTTAAAATGTTAGAAATATTTTTAGTAGTTAGTGAATATTACTACGGTGATGGCAATGATTATTATTGTCATTGAAAAGCTTTTTGGGGCGATCATTTTTTGTTTGAACTTTATTTTGACGCTTTTAGTTTAATTTAGCTGAGGCACAGGTTGGTAAATGTTTCAGGTATGATATTTTTTGTAACCAGAGTCTCAGGGATATGTCTGGTATAACTGCTCCAAATAAAAATTTGTTTAGGTGTTTTAGTTTCAGGCAGTTAAGACTAAGTTCGCTTAGTGTGTTAGGGATAGTTTTTGGTGTTTGGTAAATACTACTTTAGAGATATTTACCAGAGCTTTAGAAAGTTGTATGGTTTGACTGTTTTAAATTTAAATTTGTCTGAACATTTAAGTTGAAGGCAGATAAAACATGTTATCTTAAATGTGCTAGGGGTAGTTTATGTTATAACCAGAGTCTTAGGAAAATATCTGGCGTAAATAATTCAAATTAAAATTTGTCTGGACGTTTTACTTGTAGACAGATGAGACTAAGTTCATTCAATGTATTAGAGATAGTTTTCGATGTCGTTGAATATTACTACGGCGATGTCAATAATTATTATTGTCATTGGAAAGCTTTTAGCGGTAATAATATTTAATTTCAAATTTTAATTTCGGTTCAAGTTAGAGGCAGCTTAGACCCAGTTTGTAAAATATTCCAAGTGTGCTATTTTGTTGAAACTAAAGTGTTGGGGAGATATCTGGGGTGCCTGTTTAAAATTGAAATTTTTTGGGGTGTACTAGTTAAAGGCAGTTAAGACTGGGTTTGTTTAATGCGTTAGAGATAGTTTTTTGTAGTTGGAAAATATTAGTTTAGCAATATTTACTAGAGCTTTAAAAAGCTTTCTGGTTTGACTTTTTCAAATTTAAATTTGTTTGGGTATTTAGTTAATGGCAGCTTAAACTGGTTTTGTTAAATTAACTGGGGGTAGTTTTTTGTTGTAACCAGAGTCTTGGGGAGATGTCTAGTGTGACTGTCTTAAATTGTTAATTGTTTGGGTGTTTTAGTTGCATAAGGATGAAACACGTTTCGTTAAGCTTGCTAGGAATAGTTTTTGGTGGTTGGTAAATATTACTTCATCGATAGCGATATTCACTAGAGCTTTACTGATATGTCTAGGTCCACTGTTTCAAATTAAAATTAATTTGTGCATTTCAGTTTAAAGAAGATAAAACTTATTTCTCTAAATTTACTAGAGGTAGTTTTTGGAAATCTTTTAATATTACTGCGCTGGAGGCGACATTAACCAGAGTCCTGGAAAGATTTCTGGGTTAATCATCGTTCTTAAAAATGTTTTTTGATGTTCGATTTTATGGCAGCTGATTATCAGTTCGATAAATACACTTGAGGTTGCTTTTTTGAAATTGTTTAATATTACTATGTAGACAAGGATATTAACCAAAATCTTGTGAAGGGATTTGGTGTAATTTTTCCGAATGAGTATATTTTATGGCTCTGTCACTAGAAGGTAGCCTAGCAGGGTTTGTTGAAAGGTGCCGAGGGTATTTTTTAGTTTTTTGATTATTTATGTGGGCTTGAGGTTGTAGAGTAGAGTTTTGTAATAGTGACTGGTGTGACATTTAAATAGCTATATCTGTGTGTATCAAAATTTTGGTACAAATAGCTAGATTTCTTCGGTACAAATAGGTGGAGCTAGAAAAGGGGTTATTTATACTAAAATTTTATTGCCAATAGCCGGACTATTTTGGTACATGTAGACACTTATATTTTTATTTGGAAATTTGTCGTATATGTTTTATTATTATAAAAATTTCTAATGTCTAGAACGAAATATCATTATTTATTCCCTAAGTATCATACCTACATTTTTTAGATTTTCCGATCAACTGCATGCACAAAAATAATATATAGTTTGCATTTAATTTTTATTGGAAATTTAAATATTAATGTGTATTTTATAGAATTGCTGTAAATTAAAACAAGAATTTAACGACGAAATTTGGACCAAAAACCTTCAATGTTTATATTGTAATTAGAAAAAGAAAAAAAAGAAAGAAAAATAATTAAAACTCCTTTTCTCTTTTTTTTATCTTGTCTTTCTGTATCTTCGTTACTATATAATTACAAGAAACAAACATATATAGTAAAAGACCAACGTTCTGATGCTCATACAGCACCCTTATCAAGGTAAGAAATATTTTAATCAGTGGGAAGAGTGACGAAGAAACGGTACTCCCTCTTCGAAATCCGGGATCCAAGTGATGGTCAAAAGGCAAATTCCGTATCGTGACAAGAAACATTTAAGCAGGTAAAAAGATTGACGAAACAAGGGTCGTCTTTTCCTCATACCTAAAATGCAGGTGATGGTCAAAAGTCAATCTGTTGAAATCAAAGAAAAATATACGTTAGGAAGAATTTCGAAATGAGAAAAAGCACAAGAAAATCAAGATTCATGAAACCTATTGGTAAATATAACTGATCAAACTGACATAACTTTTGTTTAATTTATCCAAATCAGTTTTCGAACTAATAGATGACTCAAAAAATACAGATGACTTAAAAATATACTTTATTTGAATCATGGCCAATACAAGTTGAATAAAAAAAAACATATTATAATTAAAATTTAACAAATCAATAACAAAAAAACGTGTTTTACCTACAGACAGTCAGAGTTATTTGAGGAAATATAGTTCCTTTGATACTTTTGCTTTTCCATTTGTTAGTCAAATTTCAAAAACAAATCAATAAATTTTAAAAAAGTTTAAGATTCATACCATTTTCTTTGCACCATTTGAAATGTATTCAATCATAATTTTCAGCAAAGATCCCCTTGAAAAGTTTAAAAAAGGTTGTGATATTCACAACATCACTTGCAAGGTCTGTGATATGACCTGTGTGGGTCAGACTAGCAGAATTCTAAATACTAGGATAGAAGAGCACAAAAGTGATGTTTGATTGGGACGTCGTTATGTGTTCTTGAGAGTCATACAAGAGAATTTGTTAATGGGGACCATGAATTTGACTGAAATAATGTTGAAATTTTTCACATTGTAAGTAATAAAAGGAAGAGAGAATTAATGGAAATCCTTCACATTGAAAAACAAGAAGAGTAATTTATTTATTGAAAAAATGATCAAAAATAATTAAACAAAAGTTATGTCAAAGTGATGTATTATATTTAATGATAGGTTTCATGAATCTTGAGTTTCTTTGGCTTTTCTCATTTCTAAATTCTTTCAAAAACATTTTTTTTTGTTCGATTGTAACAGATCGACCTTTGACCATTATTTGATTACAGGTATACAGAAAAAACAAACCTTGTTTCGCCACTTTTTGTATCTGTTTAAATTTTTTTCGACTTGATACGGGATTTACCTCTTGACCATCACTTGGATCTCGGGTTTTGAAGAGAGAGTATTGTTAATTTGTCACTCTTCCTACTGTATGAGCATCAGAAAGTTGGTTTTTAACTATATATGTTCTTTTGTTGTAGTCATATAGTAATAAATATAAAACAAATGAAAATAAAAAAAAAGAAAAAAAAAGATTTGTTTATTTGCCTTTCACATTTTTCTTTTCTTTTTTTAATTGCAATAGAAACAATAAAGGTTGTTTGTCAAATTTGGTCGTTAGATTCTTGCTTTTATTTTCAAAAATTCTATACAATAACTTAAGTGTTAGTCGTAAGATGTGATTTGATTTGGATTTGATTTTGATTTAAAATTCTTAAATTTTAACTGTGTAAGTCTGGATTTTAAGGATTTAAGGAGGGAAATCTAATAGCTGCATTTTTTTCTTCATGAAAAATTTAATAACACAGATGATTCATCAAAAATTCGCTACTTTCAGTTAACAAATTATATTTTGTGCAGACTATAAACCACAAATTGTTTAAATAGGAATTAATTTTAAGCTTTTTTTTCATTCCTACAGAAGATTTTTTGAATATTTGTTTCTTATTTAGCAATCATCTTTGTTTTCAGTAACCATGAAAAATGCATTATATTCATAAATGCATATTATTAAAATTCATAATGTGTATTGTGTATTATGTATTTGCACAGATATTGAAACAGACGTTGAAGTTCAGAGTGGTTTCAAACAAATTTGTAGATATAATTCAGACAAATAACATGGTAATTAAAATTTCATTCTATTTTGTGTCGTTTTTCAAAAAACTAAATTTCTTGAATTTTGCCCTATTTTTGACGATTAAAACAAAACCTACGGGTCCTACCAAAAAGTATTCGCAAACAAATTTGTAATTTTTTTTAATCTGGACAACGTATGTTGTTTCATTTTCTTTATACATTGTATCTTCTCTCATTTCTTCGAATTGAAGGAACAATAATTCAAGGCAAATATATACATTCCAAGTGAAATAAATGACTTATTGTTTTAAATAAAATGTGCCATGAATGTAAATGTACATTTCTTTAAACTGAGCAAATAGAAATTGATGGAATGAAAATTTTATAATGAAGCAAATGTTCTATAGGTTTAAGAAACTATTTTCATACATTTAATTCTCAAATTTTTCAAACCAAACATATTTCCCTGATTCAAATGAATATTTCTTTCGCTTAAACTATGCCCCAGTTTAATACATGAAAGACTGTAATTTTTTAAGCTTAACTATTATCGATATTGTTATTAATTATTTATATTGAATTTGAAAAATTTTTCAATTTAATATCTTGATTAACCTTAAACGAACAAAAGGGTGAAAAATTTACCTTCAGCAGGAATCGAACTTAAGCCCTTTAAGTGTAAAGTCCACATTTGTATTTAACCTTAGGCCATAAATGCCAAAGATGTATTTCTTCGAATAATCCGTTCGTTATTAACATTGCTGTATGGACTAATATGTGGAAAACTCGAAATATCTTATGTTCAAAAGGTCAGAAAAAAGTCCACTGATTACGAATATATCGGCTACTTCTTTGAGATCCTGTTCAGTTATTGTTTGAACAATGTTTGACACAATTTCATTTTTTATTACTAGAAAAAATTTTTTAATGATTTTCCGCATCTCTAAGCAAAAATTAAACTATTTAGGCATTTTTTTTAGTGAATAGATCGTTTGTAATTTTAAGCCGTAGAGAAAAAACAATTTTTTAACAAAGTTGGCATATTTGCATAGTTTTGCCACAAAATCTATTGCTCAGAAAAAAACAAACCATATTAATTATCTTCCGATTAAATAAAAACTTTTTATCGTAAATTGTTGTTAACAATTTTGATTTTGAGCAGAAAATTGTACAGAATTTGTATCAGTTAATAAAAATTATCTATGTCAACCAGACAGTAACATATTTCCCTTTTATTCAAGTATAAAAAAGGAAGTCAAATAAAAAAAAAATGAAATTTCAAAACTAAAATTTATGGAAAAACGCAGGCTTGATTATATTACTTGAATATGTGTGTTAGACTATTAGCTAGATGTCACGCCGACATGCAGAAAAATGTTCAGATAGAGTGAACTTTTACTACGTATCATGCGAAAGTTATATTTGATTGAAAATATTTTGTAATATGTTTATGCTTAGGTTATTAAATTGAAAAAAAACCTCGCTCTAATCACTTGAGCAAAATTTGACTCAACTTTTCACTATTACATACTTTATTATTATAACTACACACAGCTTGAGATGTTCTTTTTAGGCTTCAAGCAAAATTTATAAGTTTGAGCATGATAGGAAGTAAAAAAGTAAAAACGAAGGAAAAACGTAAAAAAAATACAAAAAAATTGAATCGAGGAAAGATAAGAAGATTCACAAATTTGATATCAAACATTTTTTGTGTGTCACGCAAATTAAGAATTAAGCCAATTAAGCAACAAATAATGAAAGTAAGAATAGAAATAATTACATCTTTTATATATAAAAGAGTTGAACGTAATAGAGGAGATTTCGTGTTTCATGTGCATTTCCGAAAAGTGCATACAGAAAAATAATGTATCCTATAAAAAGTTAAGAACTCAATCTGAAATCTTGGACGGTATCAAAATGTTTTAAAAACTGAAAGCCTCCTTCTTCAAATATTTACAGGATATTTCAATTCTGATTACAAAAAAAAACACGTAAGGTCATGGACTTAATTTTATAACCTAACTCAACACTACTACATATACCGCAATTTTCTAAATCATTATATCGCACGCCGGGTATATCAGCCGAAATGATACTTATATAATAACCAGAGAAATTCTCAATGCTTGTGAGAAACGACGAGAGCAGGGCCAAAAATTGGTGGTGCCACAAGTGATATTTCATTTTCTTACTTCAACGTCGAATATGTTTGTGACATATTTCATTTAATGCTTTCA
>JAUELO010034524.1:0-10565 GCA_032357855.1 Amphibolips quercusostensackenii | reverse complement strand
TCAACTTAAATATTAATTATCACATATTATATATCACGTATATATATATATATATATATATATATATATATATTTTTTATAAATTTTTTTTTCCAGAGCATCCGCAAAACTTTATTTGAAAAATTCACTCCCTTTTCTCCGATTTTCCTTTGATTAAAAAAAAACTATTTTTAAACGAAATAGTTTAATTTTTAGAAATAATCAAACTTTAGACAAAAAAGTTAAATTTTTAACTAAATTATTGAATTGTCAACATAGAAAAATGAATTTTTATCTAAATGGTTGAGTTTCTAAACAAAAAAGATAAATTCATAGACAAAGGGAATATTTATAATGATTTGATCATTATATTTGAAGCAATAAATTAAAAAATTATTTATAATAACTTACACAAATTATATTAATGTAAATTTTATCAATACACTTATTTTTTTACTTAAGAAATTTTTTTTTATCATAGAAATTTGGGTTTAAAGCTACATTGTTTTAAAGGAAGCTGACCCTTTTATGGGCGTTTTACTTAACCGAATTAAGCCTTAATTAATATTTTTATTAACCTTATTTGTAAATAATAAGCATAATTAAAATTTTGGTGAATTTCAAAATAATTTATTAGTTTACGTAAAGTTTTAAAAAATAAAAATTTGTCAAATTTTATTTTTTTGTTAAATTACAAGCAAGTTTTGTTTAATAATTAAAATATCAAACGATTAAAACTTAAAACAGTTAAATTTTCATTTCGGAAAGATGAATTTTTGACCGAAAGGATTAATTATGAAATTTAAATATAAAAGTAGCTAATACAAAAAAAATAAAGCGAATTTTTATCAAATAGTTCAATTTTAAACTTAAAAAAAAAATACATTTTTATCTAAAAAATAATAAAGGTAAATTTTCAGTAACGAAATTTGTTTTAAACATGAAACAAACGATTTTTCAACAAAACATTTAAATTCTCAACGGCAGAGATAAGTTATTAATTAAAATGATAAATCTGAAATAGTACAACCATAACAAAGTAGTTTAACTTTTAGCCAAAGAAGACTAATTTTCAACCAAAAATACGATTTTCTTTACAAAAATTTTAATTTTTGCAACAAAAAGAAGAGTTTATAAAAAAAAAATTCAACTAAGAAGATTATTTTCCTAACAAAAAATATCAATTGTCAACTACAAAAGATTTACAATAAAAAATGGAATAGTTATATTGTCAGGTTAACAAATTAATTTACAACACAAAAAAAATAATTTCTACCAGAAGAAAGTACTCTTTTAATCGATAAGATAAAGTTTGTTTGGAATAAGTTTGTTATAAACTAAGAAAAATCATGGGTGAATTTTTAATAACAAAATATTAGTTTTCAACAAAATAGTGGCAATATTACCGAAGCAGTTGAATTTTCAACTAAAAAATGTAACTTTTTAACAAGAAGTAGTAAAGTTAAATTTCCAGTAACGAAATTAATTTTTATCAAAAAAAAACAACAAAATTTTAACAAATGAGTTTTCAATAAAATAGCTCAACTTTTAATAAAAAAAAAAATTAATCTTAAAACAAAAAGACGATTTTTTGTACAAAACAGGAAAATTTTCAAACAGAAAATGTAAATTATTTAATCAAAAGATAAATTTTTAACAACTAAGGATTTTTTAGTATAAAATAAAAAAAAAATTTTCCAAATTTTTAAAAAAAAATTTTAATTTAAAAAAAAGGCTGATTTTTCACTAAACGGTCATATTTTTAATAAAAAAAAATAAATTTTCAACCAAGAAGATCAGTTTTCTACAAAAAAAGTTAAATTTTCAACTAAAAAAGATAAAGAAAAAAAACATGCAACAGTTACATGATCCGCTAAAAAAATGTGTTTTTAACAAAAAAATAGAATTTTTAATAGTCAATGAACTTGAAACAATAAGTTGAATTTTCGCTCCAAAAAAAAAAATTTTGACCAAAAAATACACATTTTCAACTAAAGAGATGAATTTTAAACTAAAATGAAGAATCGTCAGAAGAAAATTATTTTTGAACAAAGATGTGCAATCTCAAACAGAGAAATTAAATTTTAAAAAAATAGAATTTTTGAAACAAAACAGTCGAATTTTCAAACAAAAAAAATTTATTTTTAAACCAAATATCAAAAAAAAAATCTACTAAAATAGATGAAATTTTTGAACCGAAAAGATAAATTTAAAAAAGAAATTGAATATTCAACCAAAAAATATTTCAGATTCGGACTAAAAAAAAATAAAATAAATAGAAATAAAACAAGGCAAATAATTTATTTAAAAAAATATTATACTGAGGTAATCGTAAACTTCATTTTTAGAATTCTCTAACTTTTCCTTTTACAATTTTTCATTTTCCCTGCCTGTTACTATTCAAAGGCTAAAATTTTAATTTTTTCTTGAATTTTAAAAGAGAATTTCTTATAAACGGAATAACAGAATTTAAAATTTTTAAATTTCAATTTACTATCTATGAAATTTATTTAAAATGCTTTTTATTGCAATTCCCTGATTTTTGCCAAATTTTTTTTACAAATTCATGATTTCTTTTGACCAATAATATTTCCTGATTTTCTCCTGATTTCCAGGTTCACCCTAATCGACAGCCATCCTGATCTTATTTTTGAAAAAACTTTATACTGAAGTTCAATGCAGAATTTAGCTGTAGATACGCTTTAATTAGCAGCATTAGTAGCTTAACCTCAAGTGCATCTCGTCTTAAGTGCACTTTATCAGATTCGCAAAATTGCTAATTAAAATTGGACGAATTTTTGAAACCTATTCCATATATCATATTTCTTGCAATAGGTGAAATAGGGTCATTTTTTACATAAATAAGTCAATAAAATACTTTAAATGAAAATAAGATAGGTAATTTTAAACTAAAAAATGTGAATTTGCAACCCAGAAAAATGAATTTTCTCAGAAAAGTTAATTTTCAACTGAATAAATTAATTATTAACCAAAAAATAATAATTTTGCACCAAACAGTTGCACGTTTAACAAAAGAGTTGAACTTTCAATCACAAGAGATGATTTTGAAAAAAATTGAATTTTTAACAAAGTAGTTAAATTTTTAATTTACAAAGACGTAATGTTAAAAAAAAGGAAATTTCAACTTAAGAGTTGAATTTTCAAAGATGAAAAAATTTTCAGAGAAGAATGAAAAAAAAATTCTACCAATTGTTGCATTTTTAAAAAGAAAAACGTATTTTTTACAAATCTGTGGAATTTTTAACCCAAAAATATTAATTTCTAATTAAAAAAGTTTATTTTCAATTAATCAGTTGGATTTTTCACCGCACAGTTAAATTTTTTACTTAACACTTAAATTTTTCAACAAACTGTCGAAATTTTAATTCTGGCGACTTATTTACAAATCAATTCAATTTGCAACTCGGAAATATCAATTTTAGCAAAAGAAAATAATGTTTAACGAAAAAAGATCAATTTTAACAAAAAATTGGTAACTTACATTTCTATGTGAAAAATTATTTTAAAAAAATATTTTCAACTAAATATTTAAATTTCTAATAAGAGATGGATCTTCAACCAAATAAATCATTTTTTAACAAATTTGTTTAACATTTAAACAAGTCTACTACTATACTTTTCATTCAGAATTCATCCATTTTCGTTTAAAACTATTATTTGATTAAAAATTAAATTATTTTGTTAAAAATTAAAGGATTTTATTTGAAATTTGACGATTTTGTAAATAATTTATCTTTCTTGGTCAGAACTTTAACTCTTTCATTAAACGTTTGCTTTTTTGGATAGAAAATTTATCCTTCTGGATTTGAAATCCCTCCTCTTGGATTTACAATTTATTTTTTGGAAGAAGATTGGTCTTTTTGCCTTAAAAATTCGTCTCTGTAGGTTAAAAATTAACATATTAAAAAAATTTTTGATTGCGTTAAAAATTCAAGTATTTTAATGAGAATTCATAATTTTTTGACTGGTTGACAATTATATCATATTTTTTAATTTTTTTTGTTAAACATTGCTCTTTATGGATAAAAAATGAATACTTTTCCATAAAAATTTTTCTTTTAGTTAAAAAATCATACTTTCGGGTTAAAAATTTAATTGTTTTCTAGAAAATTTGTCTTTATGGTTTCCGAATTCATCTTTTTGTGTAAAAATTTAATCTGCTTTGGCCTAAAGTGCAATTATTTGATTGAAAATTAATCTGGTTTGGTTGAGGATTAGACCATTTTGTAAAAATTCAACTATTTGTTTAAGAAAAAACTTTTTTGTTGAATATTTATATTTTTGGGTTAAAAATTTAACTGCTTTTTAGAATTTTTCTCTTTTTGAGTTAAAATTTAAATAGTTTAGTAAAAAATTCAACGTTTTGATTAAAATATAACTTTTTGTAAAAATGTATTCTTTTTACCTTCAGAATTTTTCTTCTTGTATTGAAAATTTCACTTTTTAGTTTAAAATTTCACTTTATTGTAAAAAAGTCTTCTCTTTAGCTGAAAAATCTAACTGTCTTGTTGAAAATTCGTCCTTTTGGATTTAAAACTCATCTTTTGGCAAAAACAGAAATTTGTTTCGCTACAAGTTAAATTTTAAAATCGAAAAGTCTGTTTGGTTAAAAATAAAATTTTCTATCAAAAATTCGTATTTTTTGGCCAAAAATTAAACTTTTTTGTAGAAAATTCAACCGCTTGTTCAGAAAAAAATTTTTTGGTTAAAAATTCATCTGTTTTTTAAGAAAAGTGATCTTCTTGCCCAATAATTCGTCTTTTTTGGGTTAATAATTCAATCATTTGATTGAAAATTTAATTATTTTGCTAAAAATTTGACTATTCTTATAAAAAGGCATCATCCTTGTCGCAAATTTAATTGTTTTGTTGAAAATTCCTCTTATTGAGTGGAAAATTCGATTTTTTTATACCTTTCGGTTAAAATGCTTCTACTTATTCAAAAATTAAATAGTTTTGTTTTAAAAGTAAACCTATTCATTTGAAATTCCTTTTAATTTTTGGAATTAGACAGCTTTTAAATTTTAAATAAAAAAATTAATTTAAAATTTATTAAATATTTTTTAATTTATTTTAAAATAGAAAGCTGTTGAATTCTGACAATAAAAAAAAATTTTGAACGAATTTGTGTAATCCAATAAAATGTACACTCAAAATGATAAATTTTTACACCACAAAGACGAATTATCAACAAAATAGTTGAATTTTTGAACCAAAAATACGATTTTCTAATTTAAAAAAGTTTATTTTGAACTAAATAAATAGACTTTTCGATTTAAAAATGTGACTTTCAGCAAAAAAAAAAGATATTTCTACTAAAAGGTGAATTTCAAATCCAAAAGCACGAATTTTCAACAATAAAGTTGAATTTTCTACCAAAAGAGATAAATTTTTAACAAAATAGTTAAATTTTCAATGATGTAATAAAATTTTCAGCCAAATAATTAAACTTACAATCCAAAAAGAATAATTTTCAACTTAAAAATATAAATATTTATTAAAAAAGTTTATTTTGAACCAAATAGTTGAATTTTCGCAAAATGGTCTAATCCTGAAACAAAACAGATTAATTTTCAATTAAATAGTTGCATTTTGAATCAAAACAGATGAAATTTTCATATAAAAAAATAAATTTTTAAACCAAAAAGACAAATTATGTACAAAACAGTTTAAGATTTTAACCCAAAAATACGAATTTTCAACCACATAATAAATTTTCAATGAAAAGTTTTAATTTTTGATCCATAGAGAGCAATGTTTACCAAAAGAATGTAATTTTAGATCAAAGAACATAATTTTTCAACAAAATAGTTGAATTTTCATTTTAATAATAACAGTTCTGACAAAAAGAGATCAATTATAAACTAGAATTTTTGATTAAAAAGAGTAACTCTCAAGTAAAATGATAAAATTGCTACCAAAAGATGAATTTTTATTCCAAAAGGACAAATTTTTTTCCATAAAAGGATTTCAGCAAAATAGTCAAATTTTTAACAAAATAATAATATTTTTTGAACCAAAGAGTTCAATTTTCAACCCAAAAAAGATGGATTTTCAAGTGAACGTTGAAAAAAAAGTTGTAAATTCTGACCAAGAAAGATGAATTTTTGACAAAGTCGTTATAAATTTTTAACAAAATAATTTAATTTTGAATTAAATAGTAGAATTTCGAACAAAAGATGATAAATTCTAAATCAAAAATATTATAGTAGACTTTTCGCTTGAAAAGAATTAACTTTCAATAAAATAATTTAATTTCAATCCAAAAAATAGCTTTTTTAACAAAATAATTTAATTTTTAACAAAGGAATCAAATTTTGAACCAAAACAGACGAATTATAAAATAAAAGTTTTTATTGAAAAGAGTAACTTTTAACAAAAAAAGATTACTTCTACCAAAAGATGAATTTTTAATCCAGAAGGACGAATGTTCTACGTAATAGAATGAATTTTCAATTGAAAGCTTCGATTAGAAAAAAAGATGCCTTTTGATCAAAATAGTTAAATGTTTTAAATTGGGTTTCAAACTAAAACTGTTTTTATTAGCATAATTAAAAGTTGATGCACGGATATAAAAAATCCCTTGGTTCGAGACGAATCGATTGACCTATAATATTAATACATTTTATTAAAGGGTGCGGAAGTAATGGTAACTTATCTTATATTAAAAATCGATTTCTATGGTAAAAAATTTTCTCATTATTATAATTTAAAGTTCATGCAAGAACATATATGTTGATTTAAGACGAATCGATTGACCTATGATATTGATATGTTTTACTGAAGAGTAAGAAAGTCATGGTAATGTGCAATATTTGCAAATACGGTTCTTTACAGTGAAACTTTCTTCTTTAACATAATTTAAAATTCATGCAAGCATGTAAAAGGTTTTTTGGTTCGAGATGAGTCAATTGATTCTAATATCAATACATTTTGTTAAAGAGTAAAAAAAATATCATCATTTATATTATATTTAAAATCGATTTCTTTAGCAAAAATTTTCTTGTTCTCATAACTTGGAGTTGATGCAAGAATAGGAAAGATATATTAATCTAAGATGAATCAATTGACCTATAATATTAATAAATTTTATGAAAGAGTACGAAACTCGTGTCATTTATAATATACTGAAAATCGATTTTTTTTCGTAAAAATGTTCCTATTCTCATAATTTGAAGTTGATGCAAAAGTAGAAAAGACATATTAATTTAAGAAGAATTAATTGACCTCAAATATTGATACCTTTTTTTGAAGAGTAAGAAAGCTACGGTAATGTATAATATTTGAAAATACGCTTTTTTATGGTAAAACTTTATTCTATAACAAAATTTAAAATTATTATAATAAAAATCGATTTTTACAGTAAAAATGTTCTTATTATCATAATTAAAAGTTAATGCGAGAAAAAAATAAAAATATGTTGATTCAGGACCAATCGATTGACCTTTAATTTTAATATATTTTATTGAAGACTAATAAAGTTAGTGTCATTTATGTTAAATTTAAAATATATTTTTGTAGTAAAAATTTTCTTATTCTTATAATTTAAAGTTAATGCAAAAATAGAAAATAGATATTTATTTAAGACAAATCGATTTACCTATAATATTGATGCATTTTACTGAAGAGGAAGAAAGCTATATTAATGCGTAATATTTTGAAATACAGTTTTTTATATTAAAACTTTTTTTTATTATAATTTAGAATTGATGCAAAAATGAAAAAGATTTCTTGGTTGGAGACGAATCAATTGACCAATAATATTAATACATTCGATCAAAGAGTACAAAAGTTATGGTCGTTTATATTTCATTAAAAATCGATTTTCATGGTCAAAATTTTCTCATCATCAGTATTTAAAGTTGATGCAAAGAAGAAAAGATATGTTGATTAAAAACGATTCGATTGACCTTCATTATTGATTCATTTCTTTGAAGAGTAACGAAGATATTGTTACTTATGTTACATTAAAAATCGATATTTTTTAGTAAAAATTTTTCTATTCTTATAATTTAAAGTTAATTCAAAAATAGAAAAGATATATTAAATTAAGACTAATTGATTGACCTATATTATTAATATATTTTACTAAAGAGGAAAAAAGCTATGGTAATGCGTAATATTTGAAAATAAAGTTTTTTTACTGTAAAACTTTTTCTTTTAAATAATTCAAAATAGATGCAAAAATTAAAAAAAATTCCTTGGTTCGAGGCGAATCGATTGACTTATAATATTAGTACATTTTAACAAAGAGTAAGTAAGTTATGGTCAATTATATTACATTAAACATTGATTTTTATAGTAAAAATTTGCTTATTTTCATAATTTAAAGTTGATGTAAGAATAGAAAAAATGTGTTGATTCGAGGCAAATCGATTGACTTATATTATTGATAAAATTCACTGAAGAGTAAGGAAGCCATAATAATGCATAATATTGCAAAAAACGGTTTTTATAGTAAATTTTTTTTCAATAGCATAATTTTTAAATTAATGCAATGACGGAAAAAATTTCTTGATTTAAGGCAAATTGATTGACCTACGTTATTAATACACTTTATTGAATATTAAGGAAGTTATGCTCGTTCGTAATATTCGAAACATTTATTATAAACAGAAAATTTTTTTTTGTTAACATAATTTAAAGTTGATATACAAATAGGAAAGACTTTTTGATCATAAATTTTCAAATAAAATAATTCTGACAGTTATTGAAAAAAAAGGATAAGGTTGGGAAAGGGAAAGGGTGCGACAGAATTTCCTTTTTCTATTTTCAAGCTAAAAAAATTACCATTTTTTAAGCAAAATTTGATTTGTCTGATTTTTCATCGTATTTAAAAAATTTGTTGTATTATTTTGTAATTTGCCTTTTTTGTAAATTTCTAAATTCTAAAGTTGATCTACATAAAACTTTAGTTTGTCTATTATATAAATAATCACTCATGCTTGCACCAGATAGTTGAACTTTCAAGCAGAAGTGACGAATTTTTAATAAAAAAATTTAAACTTTTGACAAATTAGTTGAATTTTTAACCAAGAAAGACAAGTTCAAAACAAGAAGACAAATTTTCAGCAAAAGCGTTAAACTTTTAATAAAAAAAAAATGTCCAGACAAATAAGGAAAAAAATATAAGCAACTGTTGAATTTTTAATCTAAAAAGACAAATCTTTACAAAGAAATTGAGTTTTTATTCAAAAAGGTCATTCTCAATCAAGTAGTTAAATTTTTTTACCAAAATATTAAATTTTGAGCTAACAGGACAAATTATCTGCAAAAAGGTCAAATTCTTAACCCAAAAATATGAATTTTAAATAAAAAAACGGTTGAACTCCTCGATTGAAATGTATAGTACTAGACTTTTTGCTTAAAAAGAATTAATTTTCGAATAAAAGTACATGAGGTTTCTTATTAGGTTCTATTAAATCACTTCAAATTTTCCTGAAAAATCGAGAAATTGAGAAAAGAGTAAGTTTCCTGAAAACTAAAGAAGAACAAATTATTAAGAAAAGGGGAAAAGCTGGAAATGGGGCGAGCTCTGTTCTTTCTATTTATAATAAGTGTATCAAATCTCAGTCATTACTTTGCGCTTATGTTGATTAGGTTTTCCAAAAAAAATTTTAAAAATTAGAAAATGTTCAGCTAACTAGAAAATGATGGCCAGGCAGTTTCGAAACTTAAAAAAAAATCTTGAAGATTTGAGAAAACTCTCACTTTTCGTTCCAAGAATGTTTAGGATTTACTCGATGCCGGGATTTTGTGGTGTACTTTACTTGGAAACTTTAATGAAAAGTAAGCTAAGAGTAAACCGAAAGCAGTGACTTTGTCAGCTTAGGCACGTTTTTTTTTATTTTATTTACGCAAGCAGGAAAAACAAATATCTCAAAATAGGGGAAATAGGGTTATTTTTCAAAAAAATAGTGAAATAAAATCTTTAAAGTAAAAATAAGGCAGGTACGATATTTCTAAGATCTTAAATCAAAATATGTTAAATTAAAAAAAAAAAGTAGTGTAATTTTCAACCTACTACAATAACGTATGTTCAAAGCAAAAAGACGACATTTTAAAAAGGATGTTGAACTTTCAAACGAGAAAGGATTTCCAGACAAGAAAGAAAAAACTTCAACCAATTGTTATATTTTTTATCCAAAAAGATCAATTTTTTACTACAGATATATATTTCAACCCAAAAATATGAAAATTAAAAAAAAAAGTTATTTTTCAACTAAATAGCTAAATGTTTAAATTGTGGAATTTCCAAGACGAAAAAAAGAATTTTTTACAAAACAGCTGATTTTTCAACACAAAAACATGAATTTTCAACAAAATGTTCAATTTTCAAATAAGAAAAATTGTGGTACTCTTCAAGCCAAAATTCAAATTTTTCACAAAAAAGGTAATTTTTAACAAAAAAGTTCAATTTTCTATCGAAAAATTTGCCCGCTGCACATTCTCATCGCGCGTTTCTTGCGCGGCTTGCAAGTTCGAGCGCGCCTAGGGCGGGCGTCTGTTGGATCTCGCGCTTCGCGCTCGGTCTTTGTACTTCCTCCACATTTGTGCATAGACCTT
>JAUELO010034505.1:0-10565 GCA_032357855.1 Amphibolips quercusostensackenii | reverse complement strand
AATTAGAAAAATCGACATTTTTTTCGATGTTTGCATTAAAATAAAAATTAAATAAACAAAAAAATAAAAAATCTACTTCCACCATTTTCTGAAAAATTTAGTTCTGAATTTTTCAAAAAAAAAAATTCTAAAATCGGTGCATAAGTGCGTTCTAAATGTCATTTTGAACCTCGTTTTCCGATTTCACCCCACTGTGCGCCGCGCAAAGTGCTTGTAGCGCCTTCCCTTGGACGCCGCCAACAGCCCTGACTCAGACCGTCTGACTCCAAACTTGTTGCCACGAAACTCAAACTACCAGCTTTTCCTAATTGCAACTTGCATTTTAAAAAATCGCATAACCAAAATAAAACAACAGCTTTGAACTCACAAAGAAGTGCATTATTTTTTCACCGGCAAACATTTAAAATCAATTGTGATTCATTTTTCATTATTGAAAGTGTTAAGTAAATACGAACTCCTCAAACCTTTTTTGCACTTTATTTGTACTCTTTGTTTATACTTGATAATTAATGTGAACATAAATATTTTTTCTTGTAGACATTCTGAACTTTATTTAACAATATATGTCAAACATCCATAAAACTGAAAATTTACACTAATCCGCCAAGTTTCTTTAACGAAACAATTGCAAGTTGTATAAGTGTAAAACATGCACAATATTTCTTAACTGAAAACAGCGACCCTTGTCACATTTTTTATAATTTTACGCAATGTTTTCAATCCCACAATAATATTCGGCAAAAACCACCAAATTCACTCCTAGTGGCTTTATTTAAACAATTCTATAGAGCATCCATGCAAAAAAGCTGTAAATTTTTTTTTATTAAAAACAACTAGCTAGTTCACCCTTATAAAACTCCGGGTAACGTTACCAACCTTACATTTCCATCCTCCCATATTAATTCTTATTACACAACTCCTATTATCCACCCCTAGTGGTTTTAACCAAACAATTTGTAAACAGCATTTATGTAAAATAGCTGTAGATTTCTTCACTCAAAATAACCAATTATGTCACCTTTATATAGCACTGGACAATGTTTGCCACCCCACAATGGCATTCCACAACCCTTAATGGTCACTCTAAGTAGTTTGAACCAAACAACTCAAAAAAGCGTCCATGTAGAACAGCTGTAGGTTTTTTTAATAGAAAATAACCAAAACCAACTAGGTCACCTTTTTAGAACACCGGGTAATATTTCCAGATCCAAAATGACATTCCACAACCCTTGATATTCACTTCTAGTTGTTTTACCTCAATAAGTCAAAGAAGCAATTATGCCAAATAGCTGTAAATTTTTCCAATAAAAAATAAACAACTAGGTTACCTTTATAAAACACCTTGTAATGTTTCTAACACAATAATGACATTCCACAGCCCTTAATATTCACCCCTGGTGGTTTTACCCAAACAAGTCTGAAAAGCATCCACGTACAGCAGCTGTAAATTTTTGCTATTAAAAATAACTAGCTAGGTCACCTAGTCACCTAAAACGCCGGGTAATGGCACTTGGAGTTTTATAAGGGTTACCTAGTTGGTTATTATTGATGAAAAAATCTACAGCTGTTTCACATAGATGCTCTTCATGAACTGTGTGGTTAGAGCCACCAGAGGCGAATTTTGTGGTTTTTACGGATTATTATTGTGAAATTGACAACACTGCCTGGGATTTTCTAAATGTGATATAGATAGTTATTTTCAATTTAGAAATGTTATGCATGTTTAACATGTATACATTTTTCAATAGTTTCGTTAAACGAACCTGGCGGATTAGTGTTAAGTTTTTGTGTTATGGATTTTTGACGTATATGCTCTTGGAAACTGTTCACTCAAAACCATTAAGGGTGAATATTAGGGCTTTTGGAATATGATTGTCGTATTGTTAGATTAATTGTAGAATGTCTACAAGAGAAAATATAAATGTTGAAATTGATTATCAAATACAAATAAATAATGCAAATAAAGTGCCTAATAGTTTGAGGTTTTCATGTTTACTCAACACTTTTAATGAGTAAAAATTAATGACAACTGATTATAAATGCTGAAGGTGAAAAAATGCGCTTCTTTGTAAGTTCTGAATCTGTCGTTTTATTTCAGTTACCAGATTTTTTCAAATGCAAGGTGCAATTGAGAAAAGCTGGTAGTTTGAGTTTTGTGTCAACAAGTCGGGAGCAGCTGGTCTGAGTCAGGACGGTGGGCGGTGTCAAAGCAAAGGCGCCACACGCACTTCGCGCGGCGGTAGACATACACGGAAATTTTTTGTTCTAAGGGAATAGTTTTTATGTATGGCGGAGTCCTTTTCAAAAAGTTTATTTGTCGTGTTCCAAAGAATTCTGCAATAGCTGCAAAATGTGAGGTATTTTTTCCAGTTTTTTTTTATTTTTTTAACGACGAGGGCGCTAAGTTCATGAATAGGGGATGTTTTTTGAAAATCTATTTTTGATGTTTTACAAGCACTAAAATAGATATAAATTTCGACATGGCTGTTTCTTAAATAAAATTTTTTTGAGTAAGAGTGCATAGCATTTAAGCATAGGGTTTTTTTCTTGAAATTTATTTTTGGTGCTCCAGGAGGGTGTATTTGTCTTACAATTTTAAATTTTAGTATATAAGACGGGGTGGTTTCCACATAAAGAGGGTGTATTTTGCAAATTCATTTAGGGTGCTCCAAAGAGCTGTAAAAAAACTGTAAAATTTTGTTCAGTTGTTTTTTGATTTTTCAATTTTTTTTTAAGGTGGAGAGGCTAGGTCGCAACTACTTAGCCCCCCAAACATAAAAATCGATTTTCCGAAAAAACAATAAGAGACGTAAATTTTTCATTCAGGCCTAAAAATATCCGTAAAAAAGCCGTGAATTGTGCAGTTATAAAGAATGAAAAATCCAAGAAAATTAATTTTGAGGGGGGGGGCTAGTTGAAAGGACCTTGCAATCAACGTCCGGACTTAACTTGGCACAGAAATTACCAATACCATAATCACCCGTATGCGTATAGTTTTACATACGTCTAGTATGACTTTTTTATTTAATGTGGATGCACACACTAGGAAAGAGAGCCATATATTTCCTATTTAGAGGGAATTGTAAAGAAGGGTGCAAACACTATTTTCAGTTTAATTAAATATACGATATTAAAAGAATTTTATAAAGACAAGTTCAACATTATAACTATTTTTAGATTCATGTCCTGAAAAAAAATAAACTTACACAGTATTTTTTTTTTGTATTATTGTCAATTTATTTGCAAAGTTAAATGAAGTATGTGTTCCCAGTTTGTAGAAATTCCTCTTGCCAGTGCGATTCAAATTTTTGCACATATTCGTTAAAATTCAAAATATTTAAACAAATTAAAACTAAAGCTGAATATGTGAAAATACTGTGCAATGCTCGTTCACCTTTATTCTCAGTGGTCGAGAAATGTGAAAATCTTCGGCAAAATTTTGAAAAACGCTTGGAAGAAAAAATAAAAATGACAAAGAACCTCCAAATCAATTTTTTTTTCAATTTTTTTTTTTTTGTTGAAATAGTGGATGTTTATGACAATTACAAATTGCAAAATTCGACACTTTTTTCTTGAACCTACGCCTTAACTAATAATGCTTTCTGACTTGACCTTCATATCCACCGCAGCGTCATAAATTGCTGCTTGGTTTTTAAAACATTCATAATTTTTTAACCATTATTGCGATTGAGCTAAAACTTGCCAGAAAACTTTTTCGAAACTCGATAAAGTACTATTCTGTCAAAAATATGATTTCAGTGTATACAAAATTTGTAATATGTCTTTTTTCTGATAAAAAAACAGTTTTTAAACAATTCTTTATAACAATATCTTCTCATTAATAGTTTGTCTGCATTTGAATTTACACTTACATTTAAGACACTTGTTATTGGCAGTAAATCTTCCAAAAATTGTCAATAATATGCTACGAGTATTTCACTCTTATTCCTTCATAGTTACGCTTCTGAAGGAGCGAGAAAGACAGATAATCTACGCTTTACTGAGCCTGATGATTTAAATGTGAGGGAGAGAAGAACAGTTTGGTCCGCGGTAATAGGTTCTTTGGAATATTTATAATGGATATTCTGCAGAATGGTCTTCAGAATCCGACGGTATAAAACGCTTTCGCAAAATCTTAATCGTTCTCTATATATTGTTAATTAATAGTATATTGTGCATCAAAGGCGTAAAGGAAGTTATTTTGCTGAGTGTGAAGTTTGACGCACGAGCGAAGCGAGGGCATCAATCACACGTGGTAAAATATCCTTTAGACGTTGATGGACACGATTATCTTTATTTGCATCGATTTTAAATTTCCTGTATTTGAATCTTTCGAGAATTCGAATTGTCGGGAATCATTTTTTCGGTATTGTTTCTTACTTGCGATTCTCACTTTTTGGCTGTAAAATGTTGTCCCAAACTTTTAGGAAGAGGTGCCACTTTCTAAATAGCGGTTTTTTGATAATCAACCAATTTTTTTAGTCCGCGGACTGTTGTTGGTCTGAAATTGGCAACTTCACGCTGGCTGAGCTGAGCAGACACCTAAAGGAGCGTTTTCAGGGGGTCAGTCAAAAACATTTTTTTATCAATTAAGCTGTATCCCCAAAAATTATTATTATTTTAACAAAAATGTTTGGAAAACTATAAGGCATTATTAAAACAAACTATTTCTGTCCTGTACAATTTTTTGCCTGCCTGATTGTTTTTAGAAAAAACGAAAAAAAAGCATATTCTAATTACGAATTTTTATGCATTGTTCATAAATATTTTGCAGATTTGTCTTTAGAATGATTTAGATTGCACAAATAGGCATAAAATTTTCTTTGTACACTTCATCATCTGACTCGTAGCTTATGTAAAGGAATATACAAACACGTTTTGCAGAAAAGTTTCTTTAAACATGATTAAAGAAAGCTTTAAAGATTACTTGGGATTGAAAATGTTGAACAATTTTTCATTTTTTTTTTGAATTTTCTCGTAAAAATATTACGAAGGTAATGCAGCATAATGAAATTCGATTAATAAATATTATACAAAATTTTTAATACAATAAACTCATATTTTTGCTCTAAAAGTAAACTAAATGTACCTGAAGTATGTAGTGACAAGATTTTATCGTAAGTAATTATTTTAAAGGCTATTTGTCTAATAACAAGAAACATAACATTTTCTTAATCAATTACAATCACTTCTAAGCTATAAAAATACTAGAAACTGACCTGCGTTTTAGCCGGTACCCCTTTGCTTTTAAGATCCCTATTGTTGTGAAATGGATACTTTTCATCTACCACTTTTTAGACAATGGCTACTCTCATTAAATTCCGAAATATTCGTAAAGGATTATTTCGCGAAATATTGATATAATTGTATTTTTGAAAGGTCTACTTTAATCAAGTTGCAAAGCTGCGTATTTTAAGACATAAAAAAGCTTTCTATTATTATTTCTTTCCAGTATGATATGCTTGTGGAAAACGGTCCGTAATTATTAAACAATTTCGTATTTCAAAATTAAAAAAACTGTGTTACATTTTGAAAACGTCAAAGCGTCTGCAAATTTTTCTAAATTTTTCAAGACGTCAAGCTTATTTTGAAGAGCATATAATACTTATCCTTTAATTTAGGAGCATTTATGCTTCTTAGTTTGCCTGCCAAGAATATTCTGCGATTTTTTTATGAGTTACGAGTGTAGAGCGTATAATTACTTTCCAAATAAGGTCCGCCGGTTATAAGTGCGTAAAAGAACTCTCCTTCGTATTGCTTAGCGATTATTTGTTCAGGTTAATTCAATGCAAACATCCAGTAGAGCTCCGTCGCTGCTCTTCAACATTTCGGAAATACAATATATGATAAGGAATAACAAACTCTATCCACTGGAAATATCCAATCAGTCGAAAAAAATTCCGAAGGTCTTAAAAAAAATAGCCTATTTGTTTTTTCTTTTGTCGGACATGGAATAAAATTTTGCAAAACGTAATTGGATTGGCAATTTGTTTAAAAAAATTAATTCACAAGATTTTCCCCCTATTGCTTTACGAAAATTTAAAACATTTTGCTAACTTGAGTGAGTAATTATAAACTTAGTCTCTATCTTGTATTAAATTTGCAAAACGTTCGTAATGCGGCAACATTATTATTATGAACAAATTATTATTTTGTAAATCACTCCTTAGCGAAAATACCGAAGGTTTTGCAAAATGTTATTTCGCACTTTTTTTATTGAGAAGAGATTATTGTATGATTTGCAAAACTAAATACATAACGCAAATAATCGTTCTTTGCATCATTGTTAAATTCTTTGCAATTCTACTCCAAAAATTCCAGAAAAAATTGCAAAAATTGCGTTTTTGAATAGCAAATGTTAGAAATGTCGAAATCTGAAAAATATTAAATTTGCAAAACGTTGCTCGGCCGGCAATAATATTAAAATTGTAAATAAACAAATTAGTTACTTTTCTAAACTAGCAAAAAATTACAAACATTTTGCAAATCGGACCCAGCGAAAATACCAAAGGTTTACTAAATCTTATATTTGCTTCCTTTCATTAAGAGGAGACTATCATATAATTTGCAAAACTGAATGCATAATGCAAATTATCGTTTTTACATTCTCATCCTAATGAGATGCTAAGGGTCTTATGTAAAATTTGACTTACTTGGTTTTTATCAAATCCCCACGTTTTGAGAAGCCCTAAGACAGGAAAAAAACGATTTTGACGAAGGTGTCCGTCTGTTTGTCTGTATCCTGTGAACACGATAACTTTCAAAAAACTACCTGGTGAGAAGGCTTTCATTCAAAGGTATTGAAAATTTCAATACCTAGGAATGCTGTTTCTGTCCTTTTTTTAAATCCCCGGTTAGGCAGCGATAATATTTCAATTTCAATCCATTTTAAAGATGATCGGAGCTGTGAAACGTATTCTGAAATAAATTCAAAACACCATTTTGGTTTAAGGCATGAGGAGACGCTTCATAAGCATAAAATTGTCAAAATCTAGTAAGATTGTTTATGAAAATACATTACTTTATCACAAAACTGTCGCTTTATTTAAATGTGCTCTATCAAAAAAAAAATAAAGTTATGATAAACAAATTAAAAACATTAGTTATATGACAGTTTCCTGTGTAATAATCAATCTTGACAACGTAAAATGGTTGATTTGCAGTATCAAAACGTATTCAGAATAATATTGTCGCCATCAAGCACACGAAAGGATTCAATTTAAAAGATAACTTCTCTTGCCATGGGGATTCTAAAACGTGAGAACAAAAATGGTATCGATAAGGATTCAATAATTGTCATGTCACTATTAAACAGGAAATTTGCGAATACTTTCCATGTAAGCCTTTTTACTGGGTAATCAGATCGAATTAAGCTTTGGTACACGTTTTTGAGGCATAAAAATAAATGACGAGTTCGTTAGCCAACTATTCTGAATAAAATTTCGAAAAGCTAGAGCATGTAAAAAATGTTTGAGAACATTCTTGCGGAGAGTAAAAACTTCTATCCACGGCTATAAGTTATACTTAAAAATTCAGACAATCTATCCTGATGACTTCTTTAAATAAAAATAAAATTATCGGAGTTATAGCACATTAAAAGTTCGCAAAAACAAAAGAAAATGACCGTTATAAGCCAAACAACGCACGATATAAAAAACGGCAGGAGGAAAAAAACGTTCCTTTTTAAAACCCCGATAAGATTATGATAACTATTTTAAGAGTTTTCTTGACAAATTAAAAATTAGAATTTTGACGTCGCTACAAAAAAGATAACTAAGAAGAAAATGAATAAAAATAGTTGTTGAACCTAAAAAAAGCGACAAGTTTGTTTTAAATCATTTTTTAATAAGACGCGTTGTTTTAGATTTATTCGTAAGATTACATTATAAATAAGCTAATGAAATTTTTGGAAAAATACACAAGGCACAATGGAATGTCTAATTAAAAGTTTTTTTCTAATTATATCTGAAAGTTTGCTTCTAACCTTTTTTTTTTCTCACGAGACACGTGATGAGAACGTGTTCGTTAAAAACGAAGAAGTTTTAACACAAGATAATTCACAATCACTCAATTTCAGTTATTGATAGTTTGACCTTTGAATTTTAAAGTCCTGTTTAGAAATGTAGTGGATGTACAATGACTGAGCGCGTAGCGCGAGATAATTAGGTGTGCGCCCTATGTGCGATCAAACCTTTAAAAGAAGCGAGCCGTGCACCCAACGCGTAATGAGAATATGCCCGCGCAGTGGGCAGATTTTTTTTAATTAATGTTTTATTTTTTGCGATTCGACTTATAAAATTCATGTAAGAAATGTAAATGCTATCACTTGTTTTTGACTTAACTACTGCCTGCTACTAAGTTAATTATCACTCCGTGCGATTTGTGAAATGTTTATATTTTTTGGCTAGCTTAACAAAGTACCTAATTTATTTAATTGCAATTTCAATATTGTTGCCAATCGTGAGAAGTTTTGCAAATTTAATATTTTTTAGATTTCGAAATTTCTAAACTTTGCTGCCCAAAAACACAACTTTTGCAATTTTCGCAGGAATTTTATAGGTGAAATTGCAAAAAATGCAACATTAATTTTCAAAAAAGGATAATTTGCGTTATACATGCAGTTTTGCAAATCATATAATATTGTCTTTTCTATGGAACGTAGCAGAGACAACAATTTGCCAAACATTCAGTATTTCTGATAAGGAGTAATAAACAAAACAATAATGTGTTTATAATTAATAATGTTGCCAAATTGTAAACAGCATGCAAATGTTATATAACTTTAATGATAAGCTCTTTATCACTCAGTACAATTTGCAAAATATTCGTAATTTTCGGCTAATTGACAAAAGTAACTAACTTGTTCAATTACAATTTTAATATTGTTGCCGGCCGAGCAACATTTTGGAAATATGATATTTACCAGATCTCGACATTTCTAACGTTTGCTAACCAAAAACGCACCCTTTGCAATTTTTGCTGAAATTTAAGAAGTCGAATTGCAAAATATTTAACTATAACTAAAAAGAAGATGATTCGCGTTATGTACTTAGTTTTGCAAATCATACAAAATAGTCTTTTCTCAATGTAAAAAAAAGCAGAAACAACAATTTGCAAAACCTTCGGTATTTTTGCTAAAAAGTAATTCACAAAATAATTATTTGTTTATATTTAATGATGTTGCCGCAATACGCAGGATTTGCAAATTTAATACAGAATAGATACTGAATTTATAATCACTCACTCAAGTTTGCAAAATGTTTTGAATTTTCGTAGAGCAATGGGGTCAAATTTTGCAAATTAATTTTTGTAAGCGAATCGCCGATCTGATCACATTTTGCAAAATTTTATTTTGTGTTTAACATATAAAATACAACTTTACAGTTTTTTTAAGACCTTTGGAATTTTTGATAATAACCTCGAATGTTAATAAAATTTTCAAGGTGTATTACATTATTCATATCATTAATAACATTTATTTCAGCTCAAATAACTTCTGTAACATTAACTATATTTCTAATTTTAGAGGGTGGGGCAGGTCAATAACTACGTTAAGTAACAACAGGACAGCGTAGAATAGGGGTCGGTTGTAGAATAGGGGTCGGTTGTAGTACGTCAATTTGATCAAAGTCGACTTAAGAATTTTTTTTTTTTGCCAAAAACTCCACTAGTACTCGGTTGATTGTTAAACTACTTTGTTAAAAAGGATGTATTTCGGTTGAAGATTTATCTCTTTGGTAAACAATTTGATTTTTCGTTCGTAGAAAATTAATCTGCTTAGTTGAAAAGTCATCTTCTGGGTTGAATGTTAAACTCTTTTATTGAAAATTTTTGCTTTAAAATTATACTGTGTTGAAGAAAATTTATTTTTTTTTGCATGAAGAATTAAATAATTTGGTTACATAATAGACTTTTCTTATTAAAATAGAATCAAGAATTTAAAATTATAATTTTAGTTTACGTGGATGATACAATACTTGTATATAGAAGTAATGACTGTAAATACCTGAAAAAAATCAATTTTCAGGACATAAAAAAATATTTTGATTGATTTAATTTCAGCAACCTTTCGATTGATGAGAAGAAAGCAGTTCACATTACATTTACTATAACCAAGATATTGGAAACATCAATGAAAATAAAAGAAATGAACAAAATTCAAAAAGTGGTCATAAGGTACAAATATCTGGAAGTTATTATTAAAAATAAACTTACTTGAAAACAATATATGCAAACAATATTTGTGAAAATAGTACCATCGTTATGCGTAATGAGAAGATATTGAGAATATATAAACGAAAAGAAAAAATTTGATACATTATACCTTTATTGAATCTAATTTGAATACATTATGACAAGTTAGGGGGGGGGGGATTGCTTCAGAAGAACAAATACAAAACATACAAATATTACAAAGTAAAGCTAATAAAGCAATCATCAAGTTGCTGCCAGATCATCTGACTAGTGAGTTATACAAAACAGTAAAGGAACTGAAGAGATTTCATGAATTTGGCTGGAGAGACGACTTCAGGTGCAAGTATCCCGTGCTTTGCTTCTGCTATGGC
>JAUELO010034466.1:0-10567 GCA_032357855.1 Amphibolips quercusostensackenii | reverse complement strand
CTTGCATACAGATGAAACGAGGTTATATCGTAAACTTAGTGTAAAGCCAAATAATGACCAGCAAGGTACCAAAGTCCCTTAATTAAAAGATATGACCAACTACTAGTCCAGTGTTTGGTGAAAAACGAACATAAGCAATTAGGACGCCACGTCTGGACAGTGTGCACAACTTCTGGTACAAGCACCTGACCAGCGTACATTTTGCAAGGTGTTTTTGGAAGATTATTGAACATCTAGATCTGACGCCAGGTTTTATACAGAATCTAAACACGTATCATTGACTTACTTAGTCGTACAGCGATGCTTTGGGGTACAAAAATCGAGTATTTTGACCAGGGACGATTGAGGATTACTAGATTATACGCATTACGACGGGCATATTCCAAGGTGACCTCTTTAGTGCACTCTGGTTTTTTTCATAAACCTATTAGGAAAAACACTGAATGGCATGTTTGATGAGTTCCGGAAGCATTATTAAGAAGATGGTCATCAAGTTACCTATCATCTATACGTGGATGACCTTAAGCTATACGCAAGTTCGGACCAAAAATTGCAGCAAGTGATCAATATCACAAAGCAGTTTTTCAATAATATCGAAATGGATTTCGGACCAGATAAATAGAGAACAGTGCATTTACTCAGTGTAGAATAAAAACCGCAGAGCTAAAGAAAGACCTTGAAAATGATATCGAGGCAATGGCTGAGGGCAAGTCATATAAATACCTGGGTATTCTCGAATTTAAGGGTATTTAGCATACGATAGTTAAGAAAAGTCTATCGACTCTCTATACTACAAGAAACAGATTAATTCTGAAAACTTCTCATAACTCGGCAAACAAGATCAGGGCAATTAAAACCTATAGCATACCTGTCCTCATGTACTTTTTTGGGCTCATCAAATAGTCGAACTCCGACCTTGAACAATTAGAGAAAATCATCGGCGTATAAATTTCAAAGCACCGAATACACCACAGTAAATCAGCGATTGGACAAGTTGTTCCACTGAACATACAGAGGAAAGGGGCATTGTAGATGTCAAAAATCTATGCAAGTCACAAGTTATACAGTTGCGAAACTATTTTAATAGCAAGCAAAATGTTGCGCTTTATGACACTACCTCTGAAGCGGATCTTGACTACACACCCTTGAATTTGTCCTCAGAGGAGGCTTTCTATATCAGGGCAGAAACCATAAAGGGATTATAAACGCAATGGAGACAAAAAGTTATCTATGGCGGGCTTTCCAAAACGTTCGATCAGCGTAAAGTAGATCATTATATTTGAGCTAATCGACCCGACATCGTGGTGCAAAAGAAAAGAAGTACAAGTGTCTACATCATTGACACAGCTTGTATGCTTGAATGAAATTTGCAGGCAACCTATACAATCAAGATTTACAATTATAGCGAGATAGCGAGGTAAGGCATAGAATAAACACAATTTTGAGCAATGTGAAACATGCATTTATTCATCTGATTGTAATTGTGACTACAGGCAAGATACACGAAAGAAGCTCTGAACATCCTTAATATTTAGGAGTCAGTAGAGTACTGGCAGCAGCTAAGAAGGCGTTTTTACTCAACACAAGTTGCATTGTAAGAAACTTTTAAGACCACCAGGAAGCAAGCAGCTGAAGCCAATGGAGTGGGAGATAATAGCTCTTAGAATGTATCTAGAGGTGACTGTTCTTACCTTCAACGGTCGCGGCCACTGTTTAAGGACAACAACGGTAAAAACGGTACTCCGAACGACACCTCGCTTCAAATTTTCAACCTGCAACATCATCTAAAAAGATTTCAAACATCGCATTATATTACCTTACGACATCCTTATCTCGTTAGGCATTTGATTTAATCCAAAACTCATGACGAAAAACCGGGTTAAACCCGTAAGCAAGTTTCAAATAAATTCAAATGATAATAATAATAATAATAATAATAATAATAGAAAAGTTTTGATATTTTTTTTTAATAGATTCTCTAACTTTCTGGTATTCTATTAATTTAATACATTTAAAAATGTAAATATCTTTCGCAATCGTCTAGCAAACTTTGTTTGACAAAATTGTTTAATCTGTTAGTAGAAGGACAGAGACCAAGACCTGTTTAGCGCTGTTCTTAATTCCGATAGTTTGCTTAGGCTGATGAGATTTTTTATTGCTCTTACAACGTAGCATACATTTAGCTGTTGGAATATTTCGTCATTCTTAATATTTTTTTGGTATATATAGAGGTGAAAATGATCCAGATTTATCAGTTATTTTTTACAAAATCTGATAAGAAAAAATGAAGAATCTTCTTGAAACTCTGCTTCTTACCTTCGTGGTTTTTGTTAATAGTTCGCTTACTATCATAGAAATTTTGGAAGGGATTCGAGTCGGATAGTGTGAAAGGAGGAAAATAATAGTATATGAAGGAAGAAGAAAAGAAAAATGGTTGAAAAAGAAAGGGAAAAAATGGGATGGTGAAAAAGTTATAAAAGGGTTGTTAAAGATAAATTTGAAGGGACTGAATTGTTATGGTAAGAAGGGTGGCGAATAATAGAAAGTGAGAGGAGAGAAGAAAAGGTATTGGGAAAAAGAAAGAAAAAGAAGAGAATTAGGAAAAAAAAGTTAAAGGTTGGAAGGATATGGAAGAGCGGGAAGGGAAGTAAAGAGGTTGAAAGGGTATGATGGAAAATGAGAAGAGGTGTTGATAATAGTCATTGAAGAGGTCTAGACTATCGCACACTAAAATTTGCTTTACTACATATTCTAGACAAAACAGCGTTTTTGCCATAGTTAGTGCGATGAGAAAGTGCAATAATATTGTTGTTTAGGATGTTAAAAGAAAAGCCTAATTTTGCAAGTGAAGATTTAAATTTAGTTTCAGGAATTTTATGTAGTGTCCTAATTCTACTATAGTTATAGTCTCGTCTATTCGTGGGCATTCCTATTCGCCTGGCCGCGAAATGTAACGCATCCTTGTCACGCATTTTTGTAACCCTAGAGAGCGGGCCAAGGTGCGAACCCAAGGTGCGAACCCCGGGGGACTATAGAGGATGCCGTAAATGATTAGGAGTATTGACCTTTCACTTAAACAGATTAAGTTCTATTAATTAGATAGCTCGCTAAACAAGATAGCATGGTACCCGATACACCTAGCGCTCTAAGCTTTGCAAGAAGGCTAACATAATCTACTTCATCGAAGGCTTTAGAAAATTCAGTGTAAACAGCATCCATTTACGAGTCAGACTCAACGCTATTTAATAAATAATCCCTATAAGTACATAGATTTGTAGCAGTAGACCTCCCTCTTCTATAGCCGTGCTGCTTATCTATAACAATATTAGCTGATGCAGCTGATAGCTTATTATAGACGATACTCTCGAACATTTTCGGGATAGTACTAGAAACTGTTATCGGTCTGTGATTTGTGACGTTATTTTTCTTAACGTCTATAAAAATTGGAACAACTATACCTCTTTTTCAAATAATCGGAAAGTAACCCTCTACAGTAGATTTATTAAATATTATATGCTATGATTCAATTAATAAAGAGCAGCATAATTTTACCAGAGAGAAGGGACCCCTATTGAAACGAGACCCTTTGTTTAGATCAAGATTTCTTTATTTCAAATTTAAATTCCTCCTTGCTAATGTAAACTGTAGAAAACTTAATGACGTCGGTCAGACCGCAGTACACAGGGCGATCAGTGGAGATTTAATAGACAGATTGAAAAGAGGAAAAGAGGAAAAAAAGAATTTCGGAATGGTAAAAATGGAAACAAAAAGTAAAAGCGGAAAACAGGAGCGGAAAGCGTTTTGGGATAAAGGGGAACTGAAAGTAGAAAGTGGAAAAAAAAATAAAAATTGGAAAAGAGTAAGGAAAGGTGAAAAGGTAAAGGAGAAAAGGAAAAAGTAAAAAGAGGGAAGTGGAAGCACGAACAGGGAAAGAGAAAAAGGGAAGCGATAAAAGAAAATAGGAAAGGAAGATGAAAAATGAAAAGGGTAAGTGAAAAAGATAAAATAAGAAAGAGGAAAGTAAGAAGAAGAAAGAGAAGGTCAAATTTAGAAATGGTAACGGAAGTTGGAAATAAGAAAGGGGAAATAGAAACGAAGAAAGTAAGAGGAAAGAAAATAGCGAAATTGTGAAGGAGAAAGAGAAAGTGAATAGGAAAAAAGGTATAGTGGAAGTGAAAAGTAGAAAGGAAAAGGGGAGAAAGGGCAAAGTAAATGGAAATGAAAAAAGGAAATAGGAAAGGGGAAAATAGATGTATAAAGGGGAATGGTAAAATTCAAAATCGCAAATAAGAAAAAGAAAAGTATAAAGCGAAAGAAGGAAAAGGTGAAAGGCTATTCATAAATTACGTGAGGCAGTTTAGGGGGCATGGGGTTCTAGCTAAGTGTTACATAATGGCGAAAAACTAAGGGAAAAAGTCGGAAAAAGACTTCCATGGGAGAGAGGTCAAGACTGTCAAAAAAAGTCCTTCCGTAATATATAAGTGGCTGCTAAAGTACAAAAGAAAATGAGAAAAAGGTAAAGCATAAAAGGAAAAAAGGGGGAATATAAAGAGAAAGATGAAAAGGAGAAACGAAAAGGGAAAAAGAAAAGAGAGAAAGGAAAAGTAGAAAGAAGAAAATGAGTGAGCAGAAAGGCAGAGGGGAGAAGAGGATGAGAAAAAGCGAAAGTGAGAAAGAAAGAAGCGAATGTTTTCTCCAAAGAAATGCGCAAACGTTAATTAAATATGGCAAATTTTTTGAAAATTGGTAGATAGCCGAATTAAGAACAAATTTAATTGCGAAAGGCACTGTAAATAATTGTGCCTTGTAAGTTCTATTAATTTTTCAGAATCAATGATGTATTTTATTTAAAATTATTATTTAAAATGTCGAAAAGTGAGAGTAGGAAACGTGGGAGAGGGAAAAGAAAGCCATAGAAGAGAAGGGGAGGGGTAAGGAAGGATATTGCAAAAGTAATAAAAATAAGAAGAAAGTTGAGTTGATAAAAGGTAGGAATGTTAAAGTAATATACGGGTTCAGTTATAAGGGTTGGAGTAAACAGGAATGGTGGACGTGGTAAAGAAGTATTGTGCGAAAGGAGTAAAAGGAAACGGAAATGAGGGCGTGGTAAAAAAGGTGGAAAGGGTGGCGAAGAAATGTGATAAACGGTTTTGCAAAGAAAGGAGGAAAAATGATGAAAAGGTAGTGAAGGAAAGGAAAGGCGTAGTATAGTAGGCAAGTGATGGATTTTAGTAAATAAGAAAATGGGATAGAGAGGGATAGTGGATGACGAAAAGAAATTTAACGAGTAGACTGAGGGAGAGTAAAAGGGTCGGATCGGAAATCCATTATATAACACTCTCCCTGTTTTTAAAAAGACATCCTCTGTGGCTTGTTTCTTTGCCCTCATGCGAACTAAATTAATGCAACAAAGTGAAAATATTTCATTTAATTAGAAAATGTACTATTTATTTAAAGATTTTATTGCATTGTTCAAAGTTTTCGTTTTTTTACTTAAGACTTCAGAGACCTAATCAAACATTTGGCTTATTCGTTATGAAATAAAAATTACTTGTTTTAATGTAGTTCAAAATTTGACTATTACATTTTTAATGTATATTTATCTTTTTTGGTTAAAATTTAAACTATTTTCTTAAATTTTGGAATAGGTTGTTAGACTTTTATTTATTATTTCCGTCACATATTTCTTAGTGTCAATTTAACTTCTATACTCTTTTTAGTTCTCAAAGAATTAAAAATAAAAAGGTTTACTTTTGAGCGCTTAGATGTATTGTTACTCAAAGTTCAATTTTAACATACATTTTTTACGTTTCTGGGGTTTTTGGTATGATATACTGGAAAACGATAACGATGTTTCATTATTGACTTTTCATGTTTTTTAAATCACAAATTTTAATTTTTCTTTCACAGAATTGAGTGCTATGATACCCGCTACACAACGACGTCTTCGGACTTTCATGCATGATGGAAGAGAGGTTCATGCGATTTTGAATGGGCGTGGAGAACTGGACAGTATTGCATATGTAGAAGATAATCATCAAGTATCTGTAGCTGATCGCGCACAAAACACTGTTAAAATGTACTTAGACTTTGAACCAGGGATAGGATATTTTTTTGTGTCCTATATAGTTCATCAAGGCGAAGAGTTAATTGCAAGACTTGACAATGCACCATTATTCAATATGCAAGGAAGTAAGTATTTTCGCAGCTAAAAAGTGATTAATTTTTGCTAAATCAATTAAGTTACTCGCACCCCTCTCTGTGTATACAATTTTACGATTTCTCCATCCCCCGGGTCACTTCCTTAGATCCGCGCCTATGAAATGCAAAATTACGGTTGCGTAGCTTGCCTTCACATATCAACATTGATTTGTTTAATATCAAATTTTGGGATTCATATTTACATATTTTTAATTGCAAATATTTCATTTTTGTTTTTACAAAGGGCCAATACGAGATCGACAACCAACCGCGACAACCAGGCTGTTTGGGAGAGATGTTAGCATATATAAAAATCAGCGTACTGGAATAACCACTGTCAGATTTTCAGACAATAATATAATTCCAATTAACATTCAGTGTCAGGTATTAAAAATTACACCCAGAACAGTGACGAATAGTGGCGTAACCATAAGGTATTTTCAATTGAAGCACGGACACATTATGGGAATCGAGCTTGTACAGGACCCACCTAACCAACAGACTAATGTAGGCTCTAACCAAAGGGCGCCATGAAGCCTAAGGACTCCATTTCACTAAAGCCAGCCTTGAGCTTGTATAAATAAATAAACAATGAAAATATATTTAAATAATGTTTAAATTTTGTGATTTTAACCTATCCCTAAAAAAACATCATTATCTAAAAGTCCATCTTACTGATGTCTTAATTTTTTTTTCATACAATTACTGAAAATAAAAAAATAGTTAATGTGACTGTGATTGAACTCCGCATGGAGATAATTCGTTGTAACGTGGATTCGAAGTTGGCTTATATTTTTACCATTTTCTAAGGTATTTAAATCTAAAGGTACATACGAAATCAAGATTAAAAATTTTAGGCGTCAAAAATTAGGGATGCTTCCCATAATTCATTGCGTCAATTAATACATTTAAATCCTCACTATATTTCGTAATCGCAATCACTGCGGTTGTGATCAAATTAGAAATTGCAATGTTTTTTCTACTCGAATCAAATGCAATAATTATTCTATTTAATTCTTGCGTGTTATCACTTGATTGTCCATTTAGAGTTTGTGTGGCATGTGTGGCACTGTTCAACACATTTTTATTTATCCGCTTTTGATGTTTGATTGTTTCTGGCATTACTTTATCACCTTGAAACATCTTGTCAAATTTTTAATTAATGAGTTCCAAGTCATTGTTATCAAGAGTACTGAAAAGAGCTATAGAAATTGACCTGATTGTACGTTTTCATTTTGTTTGCATAGATTCGTTGTCGCTTGTTGTTAATAAGGACCACGTAATTATTATTGGTTTTGATGCCAATAATAGTGTCAGGTTTTTTTTTAACTTGCCCAATAGCTTCCCGGCTTTTCCTGTAGCAAGTAGTGAGGGTAAGTTGGCATCTCTTGCAAATGTTGAGTGAAAGGTTGACAATCAAGTCCTTTTATAGGTCATCGTGTTATAGGCCATGCAAATGAAGTTTAAAGGGTCATTCATTTTGACGTGATTGTCAGCCAATGCAGTCCGTATCAAGCCTTTTACTGTCGCATGTACTCTTTCTAACGTTTCAATACTTTGAGGGTAAAACTTCGTGGTTGTGACGTTTTTGATTCCTCACAATTTCTTAAAATTCTGAATTAATTCATAAACAAAATTTTGTACCAAGCCCGTCAAAGTACTGAAGGTATAGATGTAGTGGTCGAAATTTAAGTTTTCGTAAGCATATCTTGAATTGACAGAATGTACTCGTTCTTGCGAGCTGTTTTTAGAACCCTTTTTATTTACACTTCAGTTGATATTTTCGAAGGCGTCTGACTGCCCACACAATCAGGAACAATTTCTTCTAGGTAGATGTATAATTCTTTTAGTGATGATTGCAAACTCTCGAAATGTAGTAACAAGGGTATCCGCCTTGTGATAGCATTGCGCCTAGGCCAACATTTGAGGCGTCAGTTGTTTTGTGATGTTGCAATAATCTTTTATAGATTTGCGGTAATATATGAAAAAACCTAAAAAAGATCTACCCTTTTGCACGATCTAAAGTTTCTTGAAATTTAGAACTGCAGATAGCTTTGTAGGGTTGAATTATACTTCATCCTTTGTAATGATATATCCCGAATATTCTAGCTCAGGCCGAAAGTTTCTGTACTGATTAGGCCGCAGCTTAAAGACTGGTTTGACAGATTCGTTCAAAAAGCAAAACGAAATTCTGTTTGTGTTCCTCTCTAGTTGACCCAAATTTCACAATGTCATCGAGATATGCGAAGCAAATCTCTCCGATTCATTCTGTCAGCGCATTGTCCATCATTAGCTGCAACGTTGCGAGAGCATTATTCAGTCCTGACGGTATTCGCTCAAACTCGAAGTGTTCCTCAAGAGTCAGAAAAGTAGTATATGTTTTTAAAATTTTTCCCATGAGTATTTAGTGAAAAACGGTACATAAATCAAATGCGAAAAAGAATTTTGTTTTCTTAAGGCTGTCTAACATATCATGAATTAAAGAGAGAAGTTAGGCGTACTGGTCAGTGATTTCGTTATTTTCGCGAAAGTCTACAACAATTTTCCATTTTAGCTTCCCCAAATCGTCAATCTTTTTTGGTATTACCCATAACGGTGTGTTATAGGTCGATTCAGAGGGCTGATATATTTCCTCTGTTAACATATCAGTTCTGAACACCGAAATCGTGTGCGCTTCACAGTTTTACTATAAACATACCCGTACGCTCTGTATTGTACGGAAAGCCTGTACGGTCTAACCTACAGTATTCGAAGAAACCGCATTCCTTAGGTGTACGCTCTGCGTAAAGTCTGGTGCCTGTACGTCTTAAGCTACTTGATTCAAGGGATCCACAATCTTTCGTGGTACGCTTCGTGTTACGATAGGAAGCTAAATATTCTGACTTAATGAATTCACAGGATTCGCATTCTTCAAGGTTTTCGCACAAAAAAATCTATGACAGTGAGATGCAAGCGGTTTACGGACGAGCCTTCTGCGCACGAGCACATATCGTCAACCAATCGCATGCACCCTATTGTGCTGCTGCGGTCTAAGCGGTGACACACAGAAGTATGTCGCTACCCACACAAGCTCGAAATGCACTTTTGTAAGGACCGGCACGAACTGAAGCAGCACGAAAGGTTGCACGCGATTGGCTAGCGTTCTGTTGTCGTGCGCGGACAGCTCGCCCGTGAGCCGTCTCCTGAACACTGCAGCATATTTCTTTCTGATTCACTGGATGAAATGGATCTGCTTTCTGTCGTTCGCTTTCATTTGAACTATGAAGCGAACCTTTAGACTTCCTGGAATATTCCTTGCTAGCCTCGTCATAGTCTTACGCTATGGGTTGTCCTCTTTCCTAGAAAAACTTTTTATTTCCTCGACGCTTTTTAAATTTCCTTAATTCATTAGAAGCACCTTAGCGCGCATTTCTTGCTCGACTATCTAAACGTAGCGTCTAGCGTAGCGTCGAGCTAGTCCTGCAGAGAATCAAAAACGATGTCGCAGGGACAGGTCAGTTAAGGGTCCCAACTATTTGGACCCTGGACTACTAGCTCTTCACATGAGGTGATCAACACCTTTTTTCCTCTTTTAAATCATAAATATTACTGCGAATAAACTTCATATTAATTAAATGAATCATCAATATTTGTTTTTACATATAAATTTATGAACTTTTCATTTTAACTAGTTCTGCCCGCCACACAACTACATGGTTTACAGTGGAAGCAAATTATAAAAGATTAAACTTTTTCTTAAAGATTCATATTTTGGATTCAATATTAAAGATTTTGTTTTGAATTTTTTTTTTTGTTTGGAAATTTGCATTTCTTGGTAGGCAATTTAATATTTGTTTTGCAGAGAATTCGTCCTTTAGCTTAAAAATTAAACTGTTTGTTGAGAAAATTTATGTATATTCAAAAATTTCACTCTTTTGGGAAAAATGATTTCTTTCGGTTAAAAATTTATCTTTCTAGATTTAAAATTTAGATATTTAGTTATAAAAGTAACTATTATGCTAAAAATTTAATTATGTTTGTGTAAAATTCAATTATTATAGAAAAGTTAACTATTTTCTCGAAAAGTTATTTTCCTCGGCTGAAAATTAGCTTCTTTATTAATAATTCAAAGGTCTTTGGAAAGTGTTGTTCTTCAGCTTAAAAATTCATCTATTTAGTTAAAATTTTATTCAAGAATCGTTTTTTCAGCATAGAAGTTAAACTGAATGGTTTTCAATGCAAGTTTTCGTTTGAAAATTAATTTTCCTGAATCAAAATTCGTCTTTTGTGGTAGTTTCATAAATAACAATAAAAAAACTAAATGAAGGGAGTAATTTTTGTTAAGTGTTTTATTATTCATTTCTATCATTTTTATTTTATAAGTAAT
>JAUELO010034460.1:0-10568 GCA_032357855.1 Amphibolips quercusostensackenii | reverse complement strand
AAATTTGTAATAAACTTTTGTTATTAAAATACAATAAAAATAAAAAAAGTAACTTCTTGGAAAAACGACACTGGCTACAATAACATATAATTTAACAAAGTTTTTTTGCCTAATTTACACGTTATCATTTCTTCAAAGAATAATTCTTTAACTTAAAATTCAACTTTTCTATTTTTAGTTAAAAATTGATAGTCTTTAGTTGTTGAATTTAACTATGTTGTTCAGACTGCAACTGAAAATGTTTAAATTTTAACCTTCTTTGGTTAAAATGTGGCCATTTAGCATCTTTAAATTTATCTTTTTAACTTTGAAATTCAACTTTTTCAATTTAAAATAAACAATTTCATTAAAAATTTATCTCTTTTGCCTAAAAGTTTAGTTGTAAATGTAATGCTGGATAAAAATTTAATCTATTTTCTTATAAATTAAACTATTTTGTTGAGAATTCAATATATTTCGATTGAAAATCTAAAGCTCTTCATATTAAATATATTATAATACCTGTACTGTAATTTTTGTTCAAATGAATTTATTTAACTTTTTTCGTAAAACATCACTCTTATGTCCCTTATTTTTCAATCCAGGCTTCGGGCTATAAAATCTGTTAAAATATTTACTGGTCAACAAAATGTGAACTATTTGCTCATAGAATGAAATATGTCATTTTTAGAGCAGTTTTTATGCTGAACCCGAACCTGGCCTCCATTTCTCTGCAACACCTCAGGTTTTCGAGATTTTTTAGATCAACATTGTTTTTAAAAAACTACAAATCAGGAGATAGAATATTGTAAACATTTTTTACAATAAAAATCAAAATTTATTTTTCGACGCATTTTCAAATGCCAAATCCAACGGCGGGCTTGTTTTTGTCATATCTTATACAATTGCCGAGATGATCTAAAAAAACTAAGGAAAAACACAAAAAAAAGTAGTTTTACAAAAAACTGCATATCTACCTGAAAATTTTTCTCCTTACTGTTCCGGGCGTCATTTTCTTCGATTTTCAATACCGAAGAATTGAAAAAAATTAGGGTTCAGGCTATCACCGTTCGAAAGATACATGAAAAAAAGTTGTTTTTTTCTACGGATTTGCCAGTTTGACGACTTACACGTACTTTAAGTAAAGCAGTGCACTGCATCTTTAAAATATCTATTCTTCATATTGTTAGCTCTTTTTGGAAAATGATGATAAATGGCCGCTTGTGATCAGAAACTTTTCTTTTTACATGCTCGATGATTTGAGGCATTTGCTTTATCAGTTATGAGATTCCAACAGTAGTCTGCTAAGGCGTTCACACTCCACCTACCTCTGTACCTCTTCTCGATTGTAGCGATATCTTGATGATATCTATCACCATGTTCATCACTAACGGCTCCCATATTTTTCGGAAAAAAGTCCGAATGAGAGTGCATCATGTGAATTTTTAGTGACATGTTGACCTTCATCTTTTGGAAGTTTTCCAACATCGTATCGATCAAGTATTTATAGTTTGTGAATTTCTTGTTTTCTGAAAAATTGTCCATAACAGCTTTCACTGACAATCATGTTTGTCTCTCATGTTCAGTCATTAGGAAATTTCCTTTCCAAAAGAAGAAGACATGCTCCTTCGTTCCTGTTGATTGCTTTCATGTAATTTTTCATGATCCCAAGCTTTATATGTAATCCTGGTAGAAAGATCTTTTTGGGATCAACCATTGGTTCTTAAGAAATGTCCATCTTTCCAGGTTCTAACATTTGTCGCGCTGACCGACCCTTAACATTGTAATATTTGTCTCGCGCTTTGCTGTCCCAGGTGCATAGGAAGCAAAAATGTTTTGTGTAACCAGATTGCAATATGCTGTGCAAGAGAACAGCTTTCGAACAATATTTGTTCGAATTAATGAATAAACGACAATTCTCTGGTTGATATTCATAAGCAATGGCCTTCATTAGTCGACTAACATCGTTGCAATAGATGAGACTATCTTGACTAGAAAAAAATGGAGCTACATCTTTCTCTCGATTTCGATAATAAAAGATTTTTACATGTTTTCCAAGCAAATTTTTTTCCTTGAGTCTAGAGCCCAAGATTTCAGCCTCATTTTTTGATAAATTCAGATCTTTTATCAAATCGTTACTCCTTTCTTCATCGGATAATTGTGGCAAGTTTCTGGTCGGCTCAGGTTCCATAGTTTAATTTCCATTAGCATAATTGACTTCTTCTGCCTTGCGTTTTGTGAAATTAACCGGGAGGTACTTTTCACGGTGAGATGCAGCTTTTTCATGGAAGAAACATTAGGGTAAATTATGGAGTCCTTGCATCTCAAAAAGTAGCCATTAACAGTTGTTGTTAATTGTTTTTCTCGATGTACTTACCTTAATGAAATGGAACAAGTCGAGCAGCAACTGTTTGGTATCCAATATTTTCCTCCATTTCCGGCCTTAATCTAAAAAAAATCTCGTAACCTTCTCGCTTCATTTTGCAATTGTTGCAGAATGAGTGTCAAATGATAGCTTACAATCAGCGCTAACGAATTAGGGTTTAATAAAAATGAGTTCTAGTCCTAGAGTTTAGGTACCATACATGTGACACCGCAGAGGTCTAGCATGATATGAAAACAGCACGGAGCACGATACGCAGGAGAGCTTAGAGCTGTTGCGTGTGACATAGTAGATGGGAGTTGCGCATGCGTTATAGTAGAGGCAAGTAGCGCATGCACCATGTAGACTTTCCCCCGACTGAACCTTTGTATTACGTGTACAGCGCCCGTGTGGGGCCTGCGTGATTAAAGCCTGCTCAAGAATCAAAAGAATTAAATATTGAATACTGTTAACACTAAGAAAATAACTAGCTTCGTGAATAATTTAAAATTTGTAGATATTGGAGATTGTGGTGCAATAAAATACTAGATACAGTACAAAGATTTGCTTTAAGTACGTTGGATTTGGCATTAAAAATGCATCGAAATCATATATTAATTGTTATTAAAAAAATTGTTTACAACATTCTATCTCCTGATTTGTAATTTTTCAAACAAAATTTTAATCCAAAAAATTTCAAAAACCTGACGGGCTGCAGAGAGATGGAGGCCAGATTCGGATTCAGCACAAAAAACTACTTCGAAACTGATAGGTCTCATTCTATGAGCACACAGGTAACATTTTGTTGACCATTGTTATATTTTTATGATTTGTGTTTTACTTTAGCTATTTATAAAAATAAAGCAACTCAAAAATTGTGACTTGAGGTGGGGAAGGTGGCATAAGGCACTTCATAAACTGCTGTTCGCGCGCTTACCTTAAATCTTGAAAAATAATTTTTTTATTCATAATTAATATTTAAATTAATTCTATTTAAATATCTTTAAGTAATACGTGGATGGTTTTTAATATATGCTGAGCATCAGGTTAAAAAATAAAATGAGTATTAAGCAAATAAGAAACATGTTATATAATGTAATCTTTGTTATTTTTCGAATTATTATATATAATTTATGCATTTTAAATTTTGTATATCAATTTAAATAGATGAACGAATTTTATTATAGGTGAAATTTGAAAAATTTAACATTTATTTATCAAGAAATTGTAATTTAAATCTCATAAAAGTTAAATATTAAATAGAAGCTAATAATAAATAGAGATAATAAATAAAAATATAAAAAATAGAAATATATATTTTTCAATCAGCAGCATAGATGTTAAATTCATTTTTTATGATGAAGCATCGATGGGTTTCAAAATAATTCTTAGTTCTTTTTCAAGATGCGAAAAGTAAAAACATTTATAAAGATTATCTCGTAAGTGGTGACTGAAAAATCTAGAAAAATAAAAAATTTGCGACACCGTAAAATTTCTGCATTGCAAAATTTCCTGATTATAAAATTCACGAAATTATAAAATTGCCGAAATTGAAAAATTCCAAATTAGGAAATTCCCGACAGAAAATTGACAAATTATAAAGTATCCCAAATAGAAAATTCCTCAATTTAAATATTAAAAAAAAAGTTTTTTTACACATATAATTTATTTATTTATTGAAAATACAATAATTCAGTTTCTTATCAAATACAATTTTGTAAAATATTATAGTTTTTTTAACATTATTGTTTGCATAAATATAAATATAAATCTATAAAAATGGTATGAAAAATGAATTTTAACACACGTGCAAACAAAACGTGCAAAATTCATCTCATATCTGATATATCTCGAAGTTTCTTTTTTCATTTTTTTTTTAATCAAAAATTTGATTTCTCAAAAAGTTTTTTGTAATCTTTCTATGCGCATTTTCGAACAAAACTGTTTATACAGAAATTCTCTTTTTAATTATTGTTAATTTAAATTAGAAGAACAGTTTTTAAAATCTTTGAACATTAGCGAATTTTGTTTTTTTGATACAAATATCTTCTTTTTTATATTAAATTAATAAATAATTTGGAAAATTTTAGAGTTTCGGATATTTTATTTTTCCGGATTTGTCAGACGTCCCTAAATTTTTGAAAATTTTTGTGCTTTTCGCATTTTGAGAAGAAACTGAAGACCAGATATAAATGCGTTAATGCTTAATAAAAAAAAATAAACTTAATATCTATGCTGGTAATTAAAAAATATATATATTTCTATTTTTTATATTCCTATTCATAAGCTCCATATATTATCAGTTTTTCTTTAGAACTTGACTTTCATAAAACTCGAATTGCAATTTCTCCATAAATAAATGATAAATTTTTCAAATTGTACCTGTAGCTTTTAAACAGCCCCTATGCTGAAACTTTCTACTTATTTGCTGTAAAAATTAAAAATTAATTTTATCGTAAAAATTCAATCAATTTTTCAACAATAATTATTGCGAGATTGTAGAGACTAATAGTTACACCGCTTTTTTCAGATAGACATATAAATATAGATGCAAGAGAAAAATTGTTGATCTCATTGTTAAATCTTAAAATTTTTCTTACTTGCTTCACCTTCAGAGCTGATAGTTTCAACAATAACGACAATAGCAGCTGATTTGAATAAAAAACAAGTAACTTTCTAAACATCTAGGTTGGCTGTTTTTGCGTCTGGCCTCTCAACTAATATACGTACAAGCAACTTATAAATAATTACATCGTTCAGATTTTTCACAACACATCCTATGCTAGTTCTTTATAATAATAGTTATGCCATAATTCATTCCAAATCTTAAAAACAAATTATGCATTATTATTTTTTTAATGATGAGTTTATTTTTTCATAAGATTCAATAAACTTAATTTCTTGATGTTGACCAGTAGTGTATAGAACATTGGGACAGTAAAAAAAACTGAAATAATTATGAGCAAAGGAATTGAGTAAATATTAGGGATACAAACAAAATAAACACAACTATCAGTAAATAATATTGCAACAGTACAATAAAAAATGTGCATCATATTCTTCGAAAACAGGAAAGCCGGAAACGATTCCAGTGAGAATGGGTCTACTTCAACGGGTGCATGAAAAGCGGTTCTACAGACAACAGGTCTACCGAGAATAGGTGCAGGTATATGAAACATAGGGACAGTAAAAAATAACTAAATTAATTATAAACGAAAAAATTGAGTAAATAATGGAAATGAAAAAAAATACGACTATCAGTAAATCATATTGCAACAGTACAATCAAAAATGTGCTTGGCGTGCATTAAGAACGGGTACACCGATAACGGTTCTATTGGGAACGGGTCGTCTATGGTCAACAGGGCTACCGTGAACGGGGCTACTGGGAACGGGTATACCGTCGACGACTCCTCTGACCACGGGTCTAACGAGAACGGGTGGATTGCGAACAGGTACAAAACGCTTGTATTCTATTTTTGATGAATAGATGTCGCCATTTAGCATCAGCACGTAAATTGTATTTTTAGTTGGAAGAGGAGTACTGCATCCAAAAAGCCTTCTGATATTCAAATTTGGTCGATAGTAACGTTTTAATTTCTCAGATAACCAAAGTTGCGTTCCGAATCTTATTTTAGCGAACGCTGGAATATCCATGGGATCAATTTCACCATGAGCTCCATCCACAGGATTTACACCACCAAATGTTCCTTCAGAATATAGTTCTGCTTCATCTACTACAAGAACCATCTGCGTAGCAATTGCTTGTGGCCGATATTGCATCCAGTCGGGTACTGTGTTTTCGGGGATTCTAGTGATCCTTCCATTTATTGATGTGCCGTTCCAGAATTGCAGAGCTATTTCGTGAGTAGCTGCTTCTAATTCTGCAAGAAGAAATTGAAATTTAGAAAGTTTTTCTTCAATAATAGGGTGGCCTAAAAAAAGGCTTTTCTTGATATCAGTGTCTATTCTGCCGCGATTTAGAAGAACACCGTTAACTGCATTTCGGACAAGTCTCTTGAGCCGCCTACCATTAACTGCGTTCAGGTAATTCATCTGAATTGCAGTTAACGTTGTTCTTTTAAATTACAGCAGTAATGTGCAGTGTTATTTTGAAAAAAATTAATATATATTCGACAGAAAAAAAGTATATTTAGAGGTACACTTTTATACAATACAGGTGAAAATAGAGTTGTGAAAGCGTTTAGAATTTAAGCAATATTTTTGAATTCTCTCTATTGTGCACTCAAAGAAGATTCAGATGTCTGGCCTATTTATAAATAAACAATTTAAACTAAAAGCTCTTAAGAAGCTAATCTTGATTGAAGTCATATATATGTGACATTTTTTCAGATAATAATTATAATATTGAAGTACACTTGCCTTTAAAGTAAAGGAATCCCACAAACGTAAGATAATGAATAACGGAAACAATCTTCATTCTTTTGTGAATAGGCACAATGTTAGAGCACTTAAGTATTTTTTTCAAGATTTTTTTATGAATATTGACTCTTGAAAAATGACTACTCTACACACTACCCTTTATGACACTTATCTGATAAACAGACTATTTTTATTCGTAAAATTAAGACAGTCGAATGAGGAAGATTGTTGTTTGCAGATCTAAATATTTTCTGTATTTGCTGGATTTAGAAAGTCAGTCTAGCCGAACCTTTCGAATTGTTGAAGGTAATTTGCGATTACCTTCAACGTCCTTGTCTTTCAAGTTTCTTCTACAAACAAGGATAAAAAAGATATAATATGTCGTAAGGGCTTTTATAAAATCACACCTATACATTTTTTATCTGATAAATATGTATGCACACTTTGTGGAAACTTAATGGATTATTTTGTCAAATAAGGAATGAATTTTTAACTAGCTAAATTTTCTCAGTAACAGTATCTATAAAAATCAAATGATTTTTCACCTGATTTTATAATGTAGTGCATAAGTTTTTTTTACGACAATCAATACATTTTATTGTTTTTTTAATAATATTTTTATGCTAAGTAGCATACAGCAGGGCAAAAAAAGTACCCGTAAAGAAATCAATTTTAAGCCTACACTATTCATTCGATTTTAACGTTTTTTTTTATAAAACAGCATTTTTAATTTCTAAAAGATTCCTGTAATAAGTTTTTTTCAATTCATGAGAATTTGTTATATAACAACAATGTTGGAATTGTTATAAAAACTTTTACTGAGTGCCATTTCTTTTAAGACATTCAAATTCATCAACATCTTAAAACAATGTTTAAACTGTATGGGAATAATTTTCAGTTGTATAAAACGAGTGCAACGAATGTGACAATACCATAAATTAAAAATAGATGCTTTTTGTTAATTGTTTAAGCAAAGTTTATGAACAAATGTACAGTTTTGCGACATTACAATGAATAGGCTCAATTTTTGTGTGCAGAATCAATTAGATATGTCTTTCCGATGACTCTTTACTATGATACTTTGCAAATTGACAACAATGATTCATTATTCAAACAATTTTCATAAACAAAATAAATTGTTCTTATTCATTAAAGAAACGCTGAATTATTAATTTGTTTATAAAAATTAATAAAATAATAAATAGTTGTTGTCAATTTGCAAAATATAGTAAAAGGTCATCGGAAAGCCATACCTTGTTGATTTCTCAAACAAAAACTAAGCCTATCAATTGCAACGAATCGATCCTTTTCTGTAATTATGTAAAAAATTACTAAAAGTAGCATTTCAATGAGCCTAACATTACCAATTCAAAAAAATGACGTTTCTTTATTGATTTGTTAATAACACAATCACGATTTTTTTCATTGTTCTAACCGACTGAAAATAATTCTCATGTAGTCATTACACTGTTTTGAGATCTTCTTTGATCAATCTGAATGTCTTAAAAGAAATGTCACTTGGGAAGATTTAAAAAAAAATATTAACCTTGTTGTTAAATAACAAATTTTTTGACAATTTGAAAAAATCTAATCACATAAATCAATCTTTCCCTTTTCTTCCTATTATTTTACTTAAATGAAGTGAATTATCAGAAACAAATAAGGAAATCCAACTATTTAGCTATTTGTTGATCCTCTCAGTTGTAAAATGTCATATTAAATTTTTTATTGAGAATTCATCTTTGTTGGTTAAAAATTACGTTTTTTGGTACAAAATTAAAGTATTGTGTTGAAATTTAAACAGTTTTGTTGAAAGGGTATTATATCTTTAATCTAAAATCAACATGTTTTATTCGAAGATCATCTTTTTGTCTTCAAAATTTAGCCATTTAATTGAACTTTTTTTCTTTTTTGCCTAAAAAATGTGTAGAAAGTTCCTCTTTGTTGGCTGAGAATAAAACTGTTTCGATACAGAATGAACTCTTTTATGTTGAATAATTTTTTTTGGTGAAAAATAACATTTTTGAGACCAAAATGTAATTTTTTTGTAGAAAATTCGTATTTTCTTTTGGAAAATTGAACAGTTTGGCCATAAATTAAATAACTTTGTAAAGATTTATTTACTTAGTTTAAGATTCATCATTTCAGATGAAAAATAAATTCTGACTAAAAATTAAACTATATGGTTACGAATTCGTATTTTTTTTTTAAATCAAACCATATCCCTTTTCTAGAAATCTTTTCTTTTGTTAATGATTTATAATTTCAGTTGAAAAATGATCGATCTATTTGAAAATTTAACAGCTTGTTTCAAAATGCATGTGTTTGGTTGAAAATTAAATTATCTTAAAAAAAGCTTGTTTTTTTATTAACAATTTTTTTACCGAAAATTATATATTTGATAAAAAATTTAACTCTTTTTTAAAAATTTACCTGTTTGGTAGAAACATTTTTAACAAATTCAATTTCAAAAAATTTAAGTTAAGAAAAAGAATCCTTGAAATTTCAAACAGCTAAACCTAAGCTTTGAATTCTACAATCTTAATTTTAACTGTTCTATCAAAAAAATTCTTGCATGTGAGTGAAAATTTCAAATTTCAATGTGCAGATAACAGGTAAAATTGAAAAAAACGAGATATTAAGAAGATTAAAATAAGATTTTGAAGCTTTGAAGTACCTTGGAAGGATTTAAGATGATACAACAATTGTTTCAAGATTACTACAAAAATTTAAAATGATTTTTTTATTTTCAAAAATTAATTTAAACAGAATATTTAGAAATATTTTAAAACAAAAGCGAATTTTGACAATTAAGTAACAATTTAACAGCTATAACTTTGGAAAAAAATTAGAATAATTATGCGAGATATTTATAAGCTTGAAACAAATTTAAAATAATTACAAATTTAGAAACATGTCAGAAAATTTAAAAAAAAATGCAGATATTTAAAGATTTTAAACGAAAAGTTCAAAAGCTTTTCAAGCATTTTGAAAGGTTTCAAACTTATAAAAAAATTTATTAGGATTTCTTGAAAATTGAAAAATAATTTTTATTTTACAAACTTCATTTCAACAGAATATTTAAAAGGATTTGGAAAAGTTACCAAGACTAAAAAAATAATAATCTAGGAGATTTTAAGGTGATTTTTTAAAAATTTGACACGATTTATAGAAAGTTTAAGGTAAAATTCGAATCTAAATATTTAAAAAAATGTCTTGTAGCTTTTTAAGGGTTTTGAAAGGTTTCATGATAATAGTTTTTTCAAGGTTCCGGGTAAAGTTTAAAGTGACTTTTTAGCACAAAAAATATAATTTTTAAAGCACGATTTAGAAGATTTTATAACTAATTTCGATGTACAAATAACAATTGAACAATAATTTATTTTCAAAGACTTAAAATTTATATAATTTAGCTTTTTATTTAATAAGTGTTCGATGTAAAAAATTGTAATTTTCCAAATTTTCAAGTTTCTAACTTAGGATTGCCTAAAATGAAATAATTTCAAAATTGATGAATTTTGTTTATTATTTCTTTTATTTAATGCATTAAAAATGATAGCGTGCATTTATAACACCGGCACACAAAAAAAAAGTGATCAGTACTTTAGACCAGACCTAATTTTCTATTTGTTTTTTAATGCCCTGAATTCAAATCCGGAGTCCGTTTTGCTCCATCAGACTTGATTTTTGAGTGAAATACGGAAAACACTTAAAATCGCTGCAAATCGTAAAAAATTAGAGTGTTTTACTCAAAACTCAAGTCTGATGGAGCAAAACGGACTCCCGATTTAAATTCAGGGCATCAAAAAACATATAGAAAAGTTGGTCTGGTCAAAAGTACTAAT
>JAUELO010034446.1:0-10568 GCA_032357855.1 Amphibolips quercusostensackenii | reverse complement strand
TTAGTCGCCCTTCGAAGAGCTGATGTCAGAATATATCCTGTGGGCACCACACGAGTAGTTCATGGCTACGGCACGTTCACAGCTGGAAGAGCAGGAATAAACTTGTCAATCCAAAACGACCGTCTTTGTTGTTGTTTTCGAGTTATTATAACGGATATAGGACCTAGATATCTTTCACATCAAGATACTTACACAACACCTCACAACGAAATAATTACTCAGGTTCGTGTTAGAGATGCGGAAATATCACCTACTCTTGGAGGCCGCATTGAACTAGTTAATAGTGGTCCCGGATTTCCAAGTTTTACCCTGAAATTCTCCACTACATTGAACACAGGAATCCGCAAAATGGTCAGAGTATGAAGAAAGGGTTTTTTGAATAAAAGATTGCGTGTTAAAGATAATATATGTGAAGAAGTAATTGATACTGTGAGCGATTGAGTTTGTTTTGTGTAGCCTAAGAGGCTAGATTCGTGTGTTTCCCGCGAGGAGAAGGGTGAGAAGACAAGTGCAGTCCAGTTGCAAAGCCAGGGCAGGATAGGTAGAGAGAAGCACAAAGAATTTAAGGCAGCAGGGTGCAATAGTACAGTGGTGACAGAAGTTACGCGAGTTACGTAGGGTGATACGCGAGGATGCCTAAAATCAGTTTGATAGCTAGCGGCGACTCAGGCGAGGAAGTCTTCTGTACGCCGGAGCGTGAGGAAAATTGAAGGGTAAAATATAAAAAAGCGATGGAAAGAAAGTGATTGAGGGCGAAGAGTTTAGTTTACATCGAGCGCTTCATAAATAGTTAGAGAAATAGGGCGGATAGAGAAAGTAGTGAAGATAAGGTAAAAGTAGGTTCACTGTAAAAAATTAGAAAATGATCAGAACACCGGCGGAAAAAGATCAGAAGAAAGAGGAGAAGAAAGTCCAGGGGAAAGAAAAAAGACAGGTTTGAACGTAGAGAGACGAGAGAAGATGAGAATTCAAAAGTAGACGAAATGCGTAAAATGATAATAGAGATAATGCAGATGAACAAAAAAAGGCAAGAAAAAAGAGAAATAAAATAAAAATAAAAAGGAAAAGGGATATAAAAGAAAAAGAAACATAGTGATAAAGGGTCTAAGATTGGAGGGGAAGAAGCTGAGGAAAGGAGTAAAAGATGTGCTAGAAAGGATAGATGCTAAGGTAGAGGTAGAGGAAATTCGAAATGTTGGAAGGCAAACGCGAAGAGAAGAAGTAATGATATTAGTGAGACTAAAAAAATAAGATCATAAGAGGGAAGTGATGACAAAGAAGAGGGCATTATATGGAAGTTTGGAGAGGATAAAGGATGATTTGAAATGGGTAGAAAGGAATATGCATTATAAGTTGAGAAAAATAGCGAAAGAGGAAAAAAGTAATGGAAAAAGAACATGAGTTAAGTATGGAAAAATACAATTATATGCTGTGTGGTGAGATTGGGACAAAACAAGGGAAAAGTCAGTAGAAAATGTGATGAAGAAGCCAGGAGAAATAAAGGACGGGAGATGGAAAAACAAGAAATAATAAGAAACTAAAAGAGACGAGAAATAAAAAAAGAAAAGAATGAAGGATATGTTACTGGAATATAGCAGTCTTAGAGAGAAAGGATAGGAAGTTCATAGACAATTCGGCACAATAGGATGTATCAGTAATAATGGAGACGTAGCTAGATGAAAGGGGATAGGTAAAAGTGAGTGCAAGGTTACCAAGAGGTTATAAATGGCAGGTGCAAAACGCAAAGACGAAAAATAAAAGGCAAAGCAATTAGAGGAATAGTGATGGGAGTAAGGAGCAAATGTATAACTGTGAAGTATGAGGAAGACATAAAAGATCAAAAAAAGGAATTAATAGTGGAAGAGGTAGAAATGGGAGGGACAAGGTGGAAGATAGTGATGGTGTATGTAAACAGTAACATGCAGGATAAATCAAAGGAGGTACAAGAATCAATGGAAGAAAATAAGGAGGAGATTAGACTTATGATAGATGGAGATTTCAACGCAAAAACAGGAGATAGAGGATTTACATAATTCAGATTAGTAAAATACTTCTCACCGAAGTCATTTTTCACTTATACTGTACAGCATTAAAAAAAGGTGATATTAATCCGGAAAATGAGAGCGGAAGATAGTGCAAAGTGCATTTGCAGTGCATTTTGTGACTTTGAGCTTCTGTTTGCCTTAGAAAATCATAATAATATTCCATATTACAAGAGCTAAAATAATTATTAAGAGTGTCTTGAAGTTGTTTCGCAGCAAATTCAATTAGTTCTTCTGATTTAAAATAATACGCATTGCTAATTCGTTAATGTATTCATTTGTATACGGTATTTTGTCATTCTGTGGAAATTTTTCTACATAGAGTTGTACGATACGTTAGAAGATATTTTTAAAAATATGTATTATGTATTTCTGCTGCCTAGAATTATATCCGCTTTAATAGGTAAGAATTTTTTATTTTGTGACCGTTACAGTTGACTTCGTTGTTGGTAATTTTATGTTACTATATCATAATTAATAATTTTAAGTTTTTCGATATATTTTGGTGTCGGCCATTGAAAATTGCCTCATATTCAGATGTAAAATGTTTTATTTTCGGAGTTTGCAAAAGCCTGAGTGATGTGCAGTTGCCAAAGTGTCTCGATCTCACGAGGTATTATTACTCTCTTTGCAATACAAATAAATTTGTAAATGCTTAAACGTGGTAGCAGCAAAACTTAAAAAATTTTTGGAAAAAATGCTGGATTCATATTTTTACTAGGCAAAAGATTATAGCCTTAATATAAAAGAGAGCTAATAAAGTTTGAAATTCACAAAAAACTTCTGAAAGAGATAGGACACCCTGAATTAAAAAAATCTGCTTTCGTATCTTAGTGAAGCAAATCGGTTATTAGACTTAGCTGCTTGCAAATGTTGAAAAAATTGCATTTGTGTTTTAAAAAATCAATATTTTTTGAAGGTGAAAAACTTTTTTTTAGATCAACGCAGCTCAAGAGCAATGCGAATATCTTCTATTTTTTCAAACACACTACAAGGCGATACGAAAGGTAAGATGGATACCTGCGATGATAATATTATTGTGAAGAACAAACGTCAAAAATTGAGTGATAATGTAGAGAGAGAAAATTTAGAATGTGAAGAAAGTCGTGACCCTTACTTAATGCAGAATAAAAATGATACTGACAAAGATGACATTACTGATGATGACGAGGATGAATGGATGCCCGCAAGCTTGAGAGAGAGCACCCAGACTAGAGTTAATTTTTCTACATCTGCAATAACCTTCAGAAAGTACGGCATATTTTACACAAGTTCGGCAAATCTTGCTTCAGCTCTTCTACACGATCTTCCTTTTCAATTGACGCAACTAAAAACTCATGTCTTCGAAAAAACAGAGTAAGGCGAGAGAAAAAAAACGCAAAAACCTGCTGCTAAAGCAGTGTCCGACAGGTTCAAGACTACAAGCGATTTATTTTGATGGTAGAAAAAATAAAACTTTATCTATGGAGGAAACAGCAGACAGGATTTTTTATTAAAAAACACAATTTCAGAGGAGGATATTTCTTTAATTAAGGAGCCTGGATCACTCTATTTGGGACACGTAATGCCATCATACTCAGGAGCTGAAAATGTTTCTCGTACAATTCTTAACTTTATTTCTAAAAAGCGAGTTGATATATCGACTCTAGCGTGTATCGGACTTTATGGTTTTGAGCTCGGGATAGGTTACATGTCTGTAAAAATAGACGGAAAAACATTAGGTCTTAATCGAAATTCAGGCCCAATAGGGGAGACTTTATCAACCTGGGATAAGCTTTCTTTTGTCTACCTCAAAACTGTTAATTGCCACTTGCTCACAGTTGATGGCAATAATATCAGTACAGATCAAAAGTACCTTTACGATATTTGCAAAATTGCCTCACCTGTAAACTGTGACGAATTTCTAGTATTCTTTTTGCAAGATCCTGGAAAAGTGTCGAGTGCTAGGTAGCTGACAATGGGGGACAGGATTTTCAGGAAATACAGTGGCACAGCAAATCCATCAGAAGAATTAAAGATCTAGCCAAATTCACGATAAAAGTCTAGGCTCCTATGTGGTTCCACATTAAGTGTTAGGCAAAACTGAAGAATGCTTGAATCAATCTGTACCAAGGCATAATTTCATGTAAAAACTTGAAAGATGATCTTAAGCAAGACATCTATAAAGTGATTAAAACCAATGCCTACGCCGCGAATCCTGAAAATATCATAATCGCTATGTTGCATGATAAAAGGCTTAATGTGAGACAACAAGCTGATAATCACATTTTATCTGCTAGAAAATCCGGCTGCAAAGTGATAAAAAATTTTGAAGTCCAAAGCTCAATTTTGAAGCTGAAGATTATGTTGACTTCATCAACTGGTAGAAGTGTAAAGTGACCAAACCTGCTTTGACAACGCACTTTGGTGAAAATAAGCTATATAAATTTCTTTTAGAAGATGTAACGCATATGCTAAAGAAGAATATCTTTTACATTCCATGTCACAAAGCAGAATACCGAGCATGGCTTCCGGAAATTAGTTACGCATACGCTTATCAGACAAGTTACGACTTCAATACAGCATTATACCGCACATAAAGATGATTTTAATCTAGGAAGATGCAAAATTGAATATTATTAGGATTTTTCAGAAAAAACATAAACTTAAAATGACAAAATGCACTGCAAATGCACTTTGCACTAACTCTTGCTCTCTTTTCCGGGATAAATATCACCTTTATCTTGTTAACACCGTACATTAGGTGTAAAAGATTACTTAAGTTGTAAGAATTTTACTAATTTGAATGATTAGACCTGGTGGATATGAGAAATATTTTTATGGAAGGGTGAAAATTAACATTCTTCCGATTTCAAGCTTAATGGTCAATGCGCTTTCGTTAAGTATGTATATTTTTCATCTGTAACTTAACCTGTGAATTACTGGTATTTAATAGAAAATTTTAGGACCTGAGGCCTTTCACAAAAAAAAATCAAGCCTACTCTAGTTATCATCCTTTTAGAAGCCTTACGAATTGAAACTACTCAAAAATAGAAATCGCTACCCAGACTAACGCACTTAAGGTCACACGACGTACTGTGGACACCTAAATAATAAAAAAAGGCTATTGCTTATCGCACGCCTTGTCAATTAAAAAGTGTTACTAAACCCTTATCGGAGCACCTAGAAGATTGAAAAATCTAAGAAAGAAGATCCAAAATGATTCAGGACTCAATACGATGAATGTGCAAATAGACAAAGTCACGAAAAATGTCAGAAAGCAAGGAACGAATAAGAACAAAAACATCTTCATGCAAATAGAGATAAAAGTGTATGAGCATTACCACTACAACTGGCAACCGTCCCTACTAATCTGTGAACGGGCCTCAGCAACAGGCGTCATAAAACGCGCAGGCGCGGTGTCTCCCACCCACGTAAAGATCGCGAGAGAGGATGCTTGACTTTCAAAATTCAATAGAATTAGTTCCTGACACCGAAACCGGCATTGTGAGGCTCGCTGGCGAGCGAGAAAGATCTTGGGCTTTCTTGAGGTACACAGACAAATGTGTTTTAGAAACAGAAACCAATTCTGGATAATCCGGTGAAGAGATCAGAATATATATATGTTACAATGTAAAAAGAAATTTCACCTATATTCAGGACAATTCGAATATTATACATAAATTACTGAATTTATACATTTACACAGAACTAAAAGGAGAAAGGAAAAGTTTTGATACGAATTTTGAATATGCTTCTGCTGTGACAAAGAGACAAAAATTAATGTCTATTGACAAGAATTTTACGACTGTTGAGATACAGGATGGATTTCTGTGAAGTTTACGAAAGAGTGGAATAAAACTGCAAATGCTATAGTTGTTTTTTAAATTCTGATGACACTGGAAATTTAACTATTTCAGGTAATTCTGACTTCGCACCATATGTACAATTCTCATCAGAAGAAGCTTCATCTTCAATACAAGAGGTCAGACTATCAAAGTATTAACATAATAATATTTACTTACAGGCCAAAGAAAGAAAGGCCAGCACTTAACCTTTCTATGTAACTATAATAGAAATTGAGAACGATTGTTATTCTTCAAATATTTAAATATCGGAAGGAGCAGCCATGACTGGGATTCAGTCCCTTATTGATCAGACTACTCAACGTCTTTTCCAAGCTCTGAATTTATGACTATCGATTTTAGAGGATAGATTAAAAGTCATTTATTTGGACTTTAAAATTGAATATGGCAGCGATGGACTGTCAACTGACGCAAAATACAATCATAAGTTCAATAAAAACGATTTGACCGATGACTTTTTTCACAGCATTAGTGGTGCCAATACAGTTGAAGGTAAAGCTCACGAAAGAAACAGTTTGGATAAATCCTTATAGTACTTTGACAAAACGTTGTATACCTGTCATGATTAAATATGCAAAGGAAACAAAGAAATTTACAAAATTAAAAATATCAAGACTCAAGTTCATAAACTTAGACCAACAACAATTACTACAACTAATGGTAAGACATAAATGAAGCTAACTGTGTTAAACGGAAAACTTTGCACATCTCTCACTGATACTCCATCATCTTCTACTTGCTAAATTAGCAAAGCAGCAATATTACAAATGAATGAGTTAGAGCAGAAGAAAGAAGTCTTCTTCAAATTTGAATTTGGTCTTTGTATTTTGCAAGCCTAGATAAGGTTCATGGAGTAAATACTCCAGAATTGCATATCGGTTACAATTCTGCAAGTGGAGTTTATTTACAAAAGAGGATAAGGGAACAATAAAAGAAGCTAAGAAAAGAATTTGCAACGAATTTCAGAAAAAGGTAGTGTTAAAAATTGATCAACCTAGTCAAGGATCTCAGATTACTCTCACTCTTTTCTAAAAGTTTTTCTGTTCTCATGAATTTTATAAAAATTTGAGTTCAATCGTCGAATGAACTCATCTTTAAATGCAGAAAAGGCTTTCTTTTCTCTCACTCTATCTTATAGTGCATTCCCCTCTCTTCAACTAATGGAGTTTTTAATTATATTTAGAGCTCATGCTAGGTTGAATTGTTATCCTTTCAGTTATGATATCGTTCAGCTTACAATGCGTGATTCTTAAATCTTTTACTTTAAAAATGTTCCCTTTTCTATTATTATTTTCAAGTGCACAGTTTTATTTGAAAGGATGTTAAAATGCGATTCTGAAGCGAACATGTAGATGTTTCAAGATTTCAGAACAAAATTTGGAATCTTTTTAAGTATTTTTAAACTATTCAAAATAAAAATAATTTAACTGCTTATTCAAAAAGCGATCAGTTAAAAACATTGTAATCGTTTAGTTAGCAGATTTCACGTAGTTTTCAACTGTTTTACAGTGTTTTTATATGATTTCTGATTAAAATTATTCTCTTCATTTATTGTGCATATGATTTAACTTCTACATTACCTACTGATTGTGAATAATACAAATTAATTATTTGTACATGACATCGACAAAAAAAAGAATATCATTGAGTCATTTAAGCGATTTTTTTTATTCTTAATGAATAATAAATTTACTGAAAGCTTATCATTATTTTATTACTGCAAGATGCCCGAATTAAGTGTATTTGAAATAAAAAACTGTAGACTTTAGATTAAAACAATATTTCAAATTTAATAAAAGTCTTTAATTATGAATTTTTATTAGAAGTTATTTTTAAATTCGAAAAAGTTTATAGAGTTAGTTGCGAAAAAGCAACAAGCAACAATAATAGTTTATAGATCAAGCAATTTCTATAAACAAATTAACTTATTTGGCATATCTATGCATGGAAAACTTTTATTTTCTGTAAAGTCATTTATTTTTATGTGAACAACAAGAATGGTACATATTAGAGTTTCACGAAACAACAATTGTCATTGTCATAAAAAATTTATACAAACAAATTCACTTATTTGAGTGTCTCTGCAATTTTCTATATTTATATCTAAACGTGTTTCATAGCAATATTCCAGCTTCTCTACCAAACGTCAAAATGACAGCCATGAAATAGTTTTTTTTGTCATTTATTAATATTTCTTTTTGACTTTTCAAAATTTTAAATATTTTTACTCGTATAATTTTACCTTAGTACAACCCATACCTAAGTGTCTGTGAGACAAATGAATAAACGTAAAACTGACTGTATTTTGTTTTATCTCAAAAGGACTTGTTATTTATCTTTGCTTTAGTAATACTAAGAAGTTTTACTCAGAGCAAATCGTATTCTAACTCAGTCACATATCTTTTATGACGGTTTACCTATAGCATAGAGTATAAAGTGAAAAATTTATTATGTGAGATGATGTACAATGACAATAAAGTACACAGAACAAGAAGCAAATTAGACATGATCATAGACTGCATTATATCTTTAAGATCCTTCTTAGATGTCCAGATAATAAAAATAAAACGCAAATTTATCAGTAGCTTTTTGCCGCAGTGTAATAGGAAATGGTCAAAGGTTCGTAGGAATGAAATCGCTTTAATGAGAACAAATATTGAATTTTTACAAAGTGAATTTAGAGTAGTATTCATTAAGACTTAGGAAAATATTGCACAATTTGAAAATGGTTTCGTTGATTCTTCATTTAATGCATTAAGTCTACTTAATGTTTCTAAAAATGTTCATCCATGTTTAAGTTTCAAAGAAGGATCCGAAAAGATAAAACGCAGACGAGTGAATGAAACTGCTGTGGATCATAGTGGAGCTGAGTCACGAAGAGCACTAAAATTGGTCATAAATCCACATGCTTGCGATTCTTTGACGGATAAAACAATAATTGAGAATAATGTCATTAACGAAGACGGATTATTGGCTTTGTACAATTGTACATAGATCTTGTTCTTAGGAAGAGAAAGTACATATGAGAAGATGCGGCCCTATAATTTGTATCTGCATAGTAGTAATCTGCACCTTTCTTACCCTAAAATTCAAATGTCCAAAAATGATTGTGATCCGGAACATATTGAAGCATCGGAAGCAGGAGCAATTTTTAATAATTTCTGTATTGGCACATATGATTTAAAAGATGCTTATGTATTTTGACGAGGACGAACTTAAAAAATTACAGGCTTAAAAGTTGCTACTAATTGGGAAATAGGGAATGGATGAAGCTTTTGCACAACAAATGACTAGACAAAAGTGGTCTACCAAGGTGATTGTTCCTACGCATTTTTATTCGGGACATAATAATGGTACGAAATATAAGTTGAATGATGATGATGACGATGGCGATGATGATAATAGTAATAATGATAACGATCATGATAATGATTATGGTGAAATTGGAAATAAGACCAATTATCAGACATGTGATACAGAGGACTGTGCAGCAGACTTCTGCAGCATCCAGGGCTGGGTAATGCAGTTATGTGGTACAACGGGCTGCGCAGAAGACTTATAAAGTAATTTCAGATGTAAAGGAAAGTTTTACGACCAATAGGGGTGCACAATAGATTTCCGTGGTACACACAAATGCAAAATACACTTATGTAGTGCATAAGGCTGCGCTGTGGAGTTATATGATACTGAGGGTTGCGCAGAAGACTTATATAGCGCATAAGGGTGTGCAGTACAAGCCCGAGATACTCTGGCGATGCAGTAGGGTTTTTCGGCACATGGGGTTGCGCAGTGCAATTCTACGACATTTGAAAATTCACAGTAGACTTATAGGGCACACAAAAGTGCGCAATACAGGTACACATAACTTTGACTGCACAGTAAAATTCTATAGAACATGCGACTCGGCAGTTTACTTATACAAAACTTGTGAATGCACAAAAGACTTATAAGGTACACACAGCTGCACAGTACAGTTTTAAGTCACGCGGGGTGCGCAGTGCAGGCCCTGATATTTTCAGCTGCGCAGTGCACCTATGCGACACTTAAAGAAGCGCAGTAGACTCATGAGGCAGATAAGTGTACGCAGTAAATATCAGTGGCGCTGAACCTGCGCAGTGCAAGTCCACGACATTTTCAGGCGCACAGAAGACTTATAAGGTACATATAGGTGCGCAGTACAGTTGCGTGTTACTCGAGCTGTGCAGTATAGTAATTCAGCACATGCAGTTGTGCAGTGCATTTCTACGACACTTGAGTATGCGCAGAAGACTTGTAAGGCAGGTAAGGGTGCGCAATGAGATTCCGCGGTACTAAGGCTGCGCAGTACAGTTTTTCAATGCTTACGTCTGTTCAGTAAAGTTTCATGACGTTCAAGAATGCATAGTAGACTTAAAAGGCACATAAGGGCACGCAGTGCATGTATTTGGTGCTTTAGCTGCGCAGAAGGTTTATTTAGCACATGTGAATGCGCGGTGCAGCTCTACGGCACTAACAAATGCACAGAATACTTATAAAGCACATGCGGCTACGCAGAAAAGTTATGCAATACTCTATATGTGCAGTGTGGGTCTTCAGCACATGGGTCTGCGCAGTGCAATTTTACAACATTTGCGGAATTGTTGTATACTTATATGACATAAAAAGTGCGCAGTCAATTTTAATAATATTCTGGCTGCGCACG